>JAVQJF010057359.1:0-27606 GCA_036023855.1 Gadopsis marmoratus
AGAAGGGGGGGGGGGGGGTAGAGTGAATGATGATGGATGGTTGTACACATGTGTTTTTCTATGTCTGTAAGTGAAAATATGACTTGTGTCAGTCAAGGCAGATAACCGCCCACCCAGAGACTGGTTCTGCTCAAGGTTTCTGCCTGTTAAAAGGGAGTTTGTCACTGTCGCCTAGTGCTTGCTCATGGTGGGAATTGTTGGGTCTCTGTACATAAAAAGTCAGTCTAGACCTGCAATATATGAAAAAGTGCTATGAGATAACTTGTAATATGGTGCTATATAAATAAAAAAAACTCAGTTGTCATGCAGGTGTTTATGTGTATGTGCATATGCGAATGCACATGAACGTATGTGTGCAACATCTTACCAAGAGTGTCAGAGTGAGTTTTCCTAAATCAGTTGGAGAGTGTACTATGCTGATGTATGTGCATGCTGCAGGTGTGTGTTGTGACCATGTGTTTGTGACTAATTGGAAATTGTGAGGCTCCAGTCTTCCGTTTCCATCTCCATGACAACCTTGTGTGGAATCACTTTCAAATCATGCCCTTGCCCTCCCTCCTCCTCCTCCTCCTCCTCTCTTCTGGCTTTCCTCTTTCAAAAACAACTCACCAACACTCACACTCTCAGCTTTTCTTCATCTATATCAACTTATGTGGCTTCAGAAGGAATGGAATGGCAGTGGAGTTTTTCAGCTTGTCTGTGCCCTAACACACTCTTACTTTACGCTTGTGTGCACATGTTGCATTTGTGTGTGTCACATCAGACACAGAAAAAGCAAACATGGCAGAGGGTTTCTGCCTTCCTTCCCACCATCACAGAGCAGTGCTCTATCAACATTGTGGTGGCAGTAAAATGTTCTTAAATGAAGACAGCATCAGCTTTCAGTTCTCTCCATCTCTGTTCCCCCTACCACCACCCCCAGCTTTTATTAACAGAAATGGCCATGTTGTTTGTCTGGTTTTCCATCTCACTTATTAGTAAAATATGTATTTTTCTTAACCCATGTACTGCTGTACACTCATCTTCTCTACAAGTGATGCAAGCCCTTCAAATTCAAATACATTGCTATAATTTCTGATTTTCTTTGGTCCAGCTACTCTTTGGCTTGTTTGTGCAAATGTGAAGATATTTTACAATGAATGAAATCAGACTTTTTGTTATCCTATTGAATTTAGTTTTTGGTCACAAGTGGCTCCTTGGCCTCTAGTTATGTGGTGGTAAACTGTAATAATATTAATAGCTGATAACGCCGCAGTAGTATGTGTTCTCCAGTTTTTGTGGCACACACTGCCAGAGTGGGTGTGTCAATCCTTAGGTGGGTGTGAATGTTCCACCTACTCTGTTCAGCTTCAATTGTATCACCTGTGACAGAAAACTTGCTGACAAATCTCTTCTCTGATACCTGGAGTGCCTCTGGACAGGATGCATAGAATGACAGTCTCTATAATATTATACTGACAAGATATTCAGTTAATGCTTCTTACTAACTTGACTGCTTCCCTTTCTCTCTCCTTCTGCTGCTGTCTGTGAGTGTGTCTGCTTCCAGAGCTGTAGTGTCTGGATCTGTGGATGCGGACCTCCTGCTTCCCCCGTGCTACTGCTCAACAGCCACTGCTGCTACTATTGTTACTGCTCTTGTTATTATTACCATTATTATATTGCCACAGGTATTATTTTTGTTGATTTTAACATCAGTACCATTGGTACTGCTCGTGTTTAACATCTGTATGTGGAACTGTATAGTGGGGTTGTGTGTTCTCTTACCTCCTGCTCTCACTCTCTCACTCTACTCCCCCCTCTTTCCCTCTCTTCCTGTCTCAACTCAACCGGTCAAGACAAATGACAGCCCACCCAGACTCTGGTTCTGCTCGAGGTTTCTGCCTGCTAGAGGGGAGTTTTCCCTTGCCACTGTGGCCTAGTGCTTACTCATGGTGTGAATTGTTGGATCTCTGCACATAATGTAGACCAGTGGTCTCCAACCTTTTTTTTCTCTGAGAGCTAATTTGACAAAATGAAAGTCGCAGAGAGCTACTCATGTGTTATATCATTACTAACATTTAATCACATAATCTCCACCCAAACCAGCTCAATAAGCTACTTTTGTGTTAACATTTCAAACTGTTGATATCCAACACTCACATTTTGTATCACACCCTCTTAAATTCAGCAGCATATGCATGTTTCACATTTTTAATGTGTCAAGCTTTATTAAATTCCATCATATTGTCATAGAAAACAAAACATGCTACTTTTACTTATTTTCGCTCACACCGTATATGAGATACACACACTTGTAATTCACATTCGTAAAAAATAAACTGTTTCCCATTCCTCATGAAAATAGTATATCTTTTGCCTTTTATTGGCTTGTCTATTTTCCGCGGTCATTGTCAAAGCTGGTGTCCTGCTAACATCGCCTAATGTTATGGCATCACTGACATAGTCAAACATGATGGCAGTTCGTTTAATTGACAGCTGATTAGCAAATAATTTTTGTGTCAGAAGGGGGATGATGTCTATGAATTGGATAGAAATTTTTTTTTTTTGTTATCAAATTTTTGTAAACATTCTGTTTTCCCCCTTCGCATGTCTAGTGGTGGGGAGGACGATAACAAGCAAACAACGTATCTGAGCCAGGATTGCTGCACCAAACTGGTATGGTTTGGGTTGTAGTGTATGTGCGGGTAGCCTCTTGAGGCAATAAGTGGGGGAGGCTGGACTCAGGGTGGATGCCAAAGAAAACACAAGAAACAGAACAAAACCCCTCCTAAACTAAAGTCCCACCTAAGCCAAAACAAAAGAACAAACAAAGGCTGTCCAGCTAATACTAAAGAAAGGCTCAGGAAAACCATACAACCTAGTGTTCCTAACAGTCTCAAAACTACGTGAGTGTGACGTACAGGGTGCCCCAGTCTTGCCTAGTCCAGCACACCCACCACAGACCTTTCTTAACCAGTCTCCACAGAGACTTCTAAAACTTGTCGTGTCATCGAGCATTCTGATCCAGAACGAACCACCAACACACCTCCTGGTCTCCTCTTTATAACGCCACCCTCTCCCAGCTGATTGGTTGATTAGCCTAGACAGACACCTCTGGAGCTATTTACCAGGGCCGCGCAGGTGGCATTCAATTATTGCCTACACCTGCAGAGAGGACTGGGGAACAGGGTCACAGACAAGCCCAACTAGGCTGTCTGCTGGTGCTTGTAACGTAACAATTCTTTGAACCTTTGGTGAGCCACTCAGAAACAGGTAGTGCAACGTGTTGGAGATCAGCGGTCTAGACCTTCTCTATATGAAGTGTTATGAGATAACTTTGTTATGATATGGCGCTATATAAATAAAAGATTTCTTATGGTGGCGCTGGAGGCCAGGGCAATGTGTTTCGGAGGTGTTCGGTGCCAAGTACAATAACTTCAGTTTTGTCTGAGTTTAACAATAGAAAACTGCTGGTCATCCAGGTTTTACTTGAGGCATGCTTGAAGTTTAATTAATTGATTGGTTTCATCTGGCTTGATTGATAAATATAATTGGGTATCATCTGCATAACAATTAAAATTTATGGAGTGCCTCCTAATAATATTGCCTAGAGGAAGCATATATAAGGTGACTAGAATTTGTCCAAGCACAGAACCTCATGAAACTCTGTCATTAACTGTGGCGTGCATTGACGATTCATCATTAACATGTGACAAACTGATATTGATCTGAAAAATAGTACTTAAACCAACTTAGTGCGGTGCCTTTAATGCTATTTAAATGTTCCAGTCTCTGTAATAGAATGTGATGGTCAATGGTATCGAATGCAGCACTAAGATCTAACAATACAAGTACAGAGACAAGTCTTTTATCTGATGCAATTAGAAGTTAATTTGTAACTTTCTCCAGTGCTGTCTCTGTGCATGATGCACTCTAAATCCTGACTGAAAATACAACTTATTGTTGCATAGGAAGTCACACAGAGAAAGGGAGAGTTAGATATTGGTCTTTATTTTGATAAAACCCCTGGATCCAGAGTGGGCTTTTTAAGAAGAGGTTTAATTAAAGGACTGTGGCACACAGCCTTTTAAGGAAGTAAGGAAGTGCTAACTAATGGTGAATCTTATTTTAGTAGCCTAGTTGGGACTAGATATAAGAGACATGTTGATGGCTTAGATGAAGAAATCATCAAGTCAGTTGATGAAGGTTGATGAGGGAAAAACAGTCTAAATGTATATCAGCTTTTACAGTTGCTCCTAGGATTCATGTGTTTGAAGACAATTAAGTACTAGCTGGAGGTGCTGAATTTTGTCTCTAAAAGTTAGAATTCTATCATCAAAGAAGCTCATAAAATTGTTACAACTGAGATCTATAGGAATATATGGCTCAGTAGAGCTGTGACTATCTGTCAGCCTGGCTACAGTGCTGAACAGAAACCTGGGGTAGTAGGTAGGCTGCTCTGGCATTATGGAGGATCTTCCTATACATTTTAAGACTATCTTGCATGACTGAACGTGATTCTTCCAGCTTGGTAGAACACCATTTCCATTCAAGTTTACATGATGTTTGCTCTAATTTGCGGGGTATACCATGGAGATAACCTCCTTATTCTTTTATAAAGGGCCAATAGAGTCGATTGTCATTTGCACTATCAACAAAATGATCAATTTTGGAGGGACTAAAGTTAGCACAGGAGTCCTCTGTTATATTGAGACATGACTCTGAATTAAATGCCAATGGAATCATGTCCTTGAATTTAGCTACAGCACTTTCAGATCTAGTGTAGGAATATTTGCCTAATGGTGTGTAGTCCAGTAATAGGAATTCAAAAGTTATTAAATAATGGTCAGGTAAAAAAGGATTCTGTGGAAAGACTATTAGATGTTCAGTTTCAATGCAATAGACAAGAACATGGTCGAGGGTGTTGTTAAAACATTATGTTCGTCATATCAGCTATACAAACCGTGACAGGCTTGTCTGTCTTGTTTTGGTGTTTGTCTGCTCCGTAGTGGCTACAAATCGATGAATGCAGCTTTAACCTAATTATGCCATATCTCCTGCTGATTCAAATGTGGAGTCAGTCAGCATGTCAGAACATCAAGTCACATGACTTATTTTAGAGCTTTGACAATGACATTTCCATTATAGCTTCTCAGTCACAATACCCACAAAGTAATGAGAGGATTCAAATGTTATGGAACTCACTGAGGTAAAAACAGCTTGATGGAAAGGAGGGAAAATCTGAATGAACAGAAAATAAGTGGGATGAAATCAAGAAGTATGGAGGGCAGCAGAGTGGGGGTGGGGTGTAGATTATAGGGTGAGAAAGAAGCAGTGAAGACAGGGAAATGAAAGCCACAAAATGAAGGAAGAAAGGGAGACCGAGATGGAGAAGGAGAACAAGAGAGGAGGAGGGACGAAAGGATGAAGGGATGGATGATGAAGGGGTGGGGTGTAAGAGTTTGGTACAGGGGGGTGGATTTGGGTGACAGGCCTCATTGAATAGACCTCTTTTCTCCCCTCTGCTGGCTTCTCTTCTCATGCAAAATAGGCCTGTTCAACCTCCCAGCCATCCGTCACACAACAGAAAGACCATGGCAGGCCCTTTACGAGTCTCACACTCACATAATCCCCCCCCTATCCCCATCCCACCCCCATCTCACACAACCATCTCTCCACCCCACAATCCAGCACCCACCAGGGGGTGGAGTGGTAACAGGAGCGTGCATGTGTGTTGGGAAGTTGGGGGATGGGCATGAGGTATCTTTGCCACAGAGAAAGTGCCTTTGGAAGAAGGGCCACCTAGGCTGAGAACTGGATAAAAAAGCAGAGAGACGTAACATGTTTTGAGGCTGGATGCACATCATATGGATGGGACACCGGGTAGGTTAGGAGGGGTTAACCTGCCTGGGATGTGGTGTATGACAGCTGGAGGGAGCACTTCTTTTTGTTCATGCATGCAGGTGCAGGGCCCACAGGGGGAGGAGGGGGGGTGTATCAGGTTTAGGTTAGGGTAAGCATTAGGGTTAGGCATTTAGTTGTAATGGTTAGGGTTATGGGCTAGGGAATGGCCTATGTCAATGGAGGACCCTCATACCTTATACCCAAGTAAACACAAATCTGTGTCTCTGTTCTGTAACATTCCCAACACTCCTAAAGTTGTTTTGTAGATGAAGACTAAAGAAAGATTTTTATACTAAATATAGACAGAAGATAAGATATGTGGTTTCGATCTGTACATGGATGAAGCTCACCGCAAAAGGCAGATACATCTGGTCCCCCTCCCATTCTGACAGATTTCCCGCCAATCTGGTCAGAGTGGGGCCAATCAAACCATTCAACTATTATGGGGCATGTTTCTTGATAAGAAAGATGTGTTTGGTGTACTTCCAACAGGATTTGATCAGCGCTACGTCACATGTTTTGTTGCTCTGTCTATCCAATTGGATATCCAATTGAATTTGCATTTGCAAATTCATCTGGTGATGTCAGCCAAGTTCACTCATAGAGTTGCTAGTTAAAACTATAATATGTGAAATTGTTGAAAGAAAATTCAGTTCTTAACAGTACTTAGAAAGAGTACCTTAACAACACTGAAAATCTGAGCTGACCTGTTGCAGTGATGTAGAGGTGTATTCCAGGACCCTGTGACATCACTGGTGGGTGTGGTTACAGATGTAACAGAGCACACTTCTGACCACAGCCATACAGGCTGTCAGAGATTAAACACAATTGAAACTTTAAGTGTGACAAGGATATGTTTTCCCCCCGAGGCATTCAAAACATTCATAAACCAGTATTGTATTTCTGTTTATTCTCTATTACTGTATATATTATTAACCCCAATAGATTGCTAGATTGCTCTCCTGCCCTGTGACTGGGCAGAGCACTTGGACCCCAGTTGCCATATCGTAGGGTGACCACTGCTCCAGGCTATGCTCAGGAGGAAGGATGGCTGGGTGGGTCAAATGCAGAGAAATAATTTCACCATGGGACTCAGCCTGTATTTGTGTGTGTGTGTGTTTGTGCATGACCTACACATGTGTGCATGTATCCACATGTGTCAATAAAAGACCTTAGGTTGCATGTTTGTTAAGATTCTTATTGGTGCAGTGAATAATAGAAATATTCTATGTTAAATGTGGGCTACAGGAGTAAACCTATAATCCAGTCCAGGCATTTTTGGACCTATGCAAACCTTTCATTTACTTTGCCTGCTGTCAAAATGCTCTACATTATTTAAAAAAAATAATAATGGACACAACTCCCAACAAGACAATTCAATCTAAACAAAATACATCATCTACAGAGCATCAAATCAAGGTAAGTGTCCCAGCATCTGTCAGTAATAAACCAGTTCTTGTCATGCTTCATCTTGCTGCCCTACACACCCACTGATCAAAGACTATAAAAACACAATTCAAACTCTCACTTACTGAGAACCTGATCACTTTTGATCTTTTTTGATTTACATTTGCACAGACCAAACTGTAACAATTTGAACTCGGGAAGATCTGATCTGGAAATGTGTCAAAAACTGTCAGAATCAAAAAACTCATGAACTCTTCTCAGAGGATTTGATAGAGTCAAGGTGTAAACTCTGACTAACAGATTGTGGCACAAAGGAGGATAGATAAATTTTTTTGTCCAACTGTCATGGTACTGTGTCTGTGAGCCTATGTTTATGTTGTGTGCTTGCTTGTTCACTGAAAGAGCTCTGAGGTTTGGAGTTTAAAATACTCTCCTGGCGCTAAATTATAAATTTCACCAGATTAAAGTCCTGGTTGATTGAGCTCCTGCATATTTGATAAACTGGAGGAAGAATCTCCCTGATATGCTTTCAGACCATAAGCCTGACCTTTAACTTAAAAACCTGCCATAATAAAGAACTATGTATCCCTCTAGTGGAGTGACAGTGTTTTGGAGGGCATATTTATCAAGCCTCAGAGCAGGAAAAACAAAAATGGTTAGTATTTTAATTAACTAAGAGGATCCTAACCCTAATTATAACCCAATTGTTGGCAATTATTTAAATATTAAGTAATGCAGTACTTTAGTGGTACTGCTACTTTAACGTTCCCTCCAAATTGCATCCACATTTGGCAAATGCTAAAAGGACTTGCTTTATAGTAGAAAAGCACTTCATAAAACTCAATGGAAGACAATTTGTAAGATTACAAGTAGGCTGCATCCATTAAGATCTACATTAATTACTGGCAGTCTTACCTTATTTCAGACATCAAATGAATCTGCAAAATAGATTGTAGGCTATGAATCATGTTTATCCACAAAGAACCTATGGTGTCAGTGTATATTTCTTATTACTTTACACAAAACATGTAGCCTTACTAATCCATTTAAACTGATGGCTACAGGCTTCTATAACCTATTTACTTGTATGTTGTCCATTCAACTGTTATAATTCCTGGTTTTGTGCAATACCAAGCTTATCTTTTGTGTACTTTGTATTATTTGTACGATCCAGAGCCGATGAGAAGTCTTCCGCGGTCTGTAGGATCAACCGTCAAACTGCCTTTGTTCCCTTGGATTTTGTACTGAATTTCAGCAGACATGAACCGTCTAATCAGGGTGCACAATAACATAACACTGATCTACACAGAACACTGCTCTACAGTTCCAATGTCTGAGGACTAAATGTCTAACTAAGTCCAGGGTAAAGACTGCCATCATCATAAAACTAAGATGCAGCTGGAAATGGCAGGTCAGTAAAGAAGAATGATAAAGGGCATTCAAGTTCACAAATATTAACCAAATTGAGCCAGGAAAAACATTGGTAGTTGGACAGAACTGGTGCAGAAGCAACACAACTACATTGTAGCCTTTCCACACTGGATTTGTCCATAAGAGTTTTCATGCTATTCAACAATGCAGAGGCCACTTTACACCGTTAAGGAGAAACCTTTATTTTTTTTGAAGACCATTAAAATAAATACTATACAGAATCCAATGTAGAAAACTTGATACACGGTTTCTGTCTCAAAAAAGGTTAACAATTGCTTAAATTCATTTTAAAAAATAGCACTGACTATACACCCCAAAACATGACAGTTCTCCTAAACCCGACACCAAACCCCATGATAGGCATTTTAATGAGGGCGCTTACAGGAAGAGATTCAAGGGCGTGGGCTCTATATACTTCATCTATAGTTTGGTCCTTTCATGTTAGACGGCCCCTCTCCCAACAATTCGGCGAGGTACGTTACAAAAGTCACTACCACCTTATCAAAAATCCATTATCTTGTAACAAATTCTAAATGAATAACGTCAAAAAGCGCAAGATGAAAATCCAACCAGGTCGTCATGGTCGAAAGGCAAAGTCGCCACAGAACTCACCGTTGTTTCTGCCTCCAAACATCTGTGGCCAACAGTCAGTCTTCAACTGAATGCTAGTGCACGAATGACTGTACAAGTCAAGCAATATGTACATTAGCAATAAAAATAAAAATATATATTTGAAACAGCAGTAAAAGGATCAAAACGGTAAACGACTCATTCATGACGGATTTTACTATACAGGTCTTTTTATTGAATATGCCCCGTGTACTCTAGCCCAAAAACCTGTTGACATGATCATGGATGTGTGTTAAGGCTGTTTAAGTACACTGAAGGTTGTTTAAATACTGATCTGGTCAAATTCAGCACTTTTAGATCACTGTTTTGTTGAGTCTAAACCACTCAGTCACCAGCAATGCAGCACCTGGTGACACTCTGCAGGTGCAAATCACAGCCACATTTCACAAGAGCGCCAATCATCATATTAGCATTGTGCATGTGATCAATTGAGCCAAGTTGTTCATTTAATGTTGAGCTTTTCCTAACAAAGCTAGAATCCTTTTGTAAATGTTTTCTTAAATATTTCTTAAATATGCCTTGGGAAACGCGGTTATGCTTTGCACTTCTAGGACAGTTACAAATGCACTTGTTTTATGTTAAGACCTCAGTTTGCAAATCAATGTGGAAATGTTCAAATTAATGCATTAAGTTTTAGACTAGAAGGATTAGCTGCATGGATAATTTAGGTGCTACGAAGGTTATGGATTATGGCAAGCAGATGAGGCAAGGTCAGTAACTCTTCCAAGATGGCCCAAAACTATTAAAGGTTAGGAAGGAATAATGGCTGCATTCTTCCTTCTTAGAATGTAGAGGGTAAAGTCATGGTGGAATTTAGCAAAAGGAAGTTCTTAGAATTCAGATCGTATATGAAACAAGGTTTGACTTCTAAAATAAGCAGGGTGGGTGTGAAGGAAGGGCATGTGGATTCTTCTAGATAAGGTCGGCCACATTCATGGGCATCTCCTCAATGGTGGTGTTGTAGAACGTCTCAATGTCCCTCAGGGTTCGCTTGTCATCCTCAGTCACCATGTTGATGGCTACTCCCTTCCTCCCGAAACGACCGCCCCGACCAATCCTGACAAACACACAGAGAAAAGATGTATAAGAAAAAAAAAAAATAATGCATCTCTATATCGACTTGGATGTTGACAAGAGTATGTACAAGTTGTAATTTTAATTATATTAACCAATATGGCATGGGGGGAAAAAAGGAAACCCTATACTTGACATGATGTAGGTATTTGGTTTACAATTAGAAGCTGTGTAACTTCTGCTTCATTGAAGGCTCTTATTTAAATAAGCCAAATTATGAACTTCACTCAATTTAATGGAATACTTTGTTTTATGAAACCGTTTAAAATAAAAATAAAAACAAAGACACTAGCATTTCCTTTAGGACTTCTCAAGCCAATTTACAATTTAATTGTTCTGTTTTTACCTGTGGATGTAGTTTTCCCTATTGGTCGGCAGGTCATAGTTGATGACTAGGGACACCTGTTGGACATCAATACCTCTGGCCTGAGGAGGAACATAACATTGGTTATTTGTATCCATATAGCAAAGGAGTGGACATGACTGAGATCAAGTGCCAAATTTCTGATTCAGTTTCAAGTCGTCATCTTTTCATAAAGGCAACTTTTCTTCCGATTCTTGAAATCGGAATCAGCATCTCCATAACTATTTCAGTTCAGTCCAATGCACCAAAGCTCAGTGAACCAACAAAGTGTGAATCCCAACACTGACAAGTGTTGGAAATTGAACATAACCAAAAAATAATTCAAATCAATTCAGGCTGCATTTGAAACCACTTACTATACTAGCAGTGCATACTGATTTGGCCAAAATGTAGCATGTAGTATCCATCAAAAGCAAAATTTGGAGTATGTAAAAGTAGCCAGATGTCATACAGATTGGTGAAAAAAGAAAATATCAAGTATGCATCGGAGCAGTCTCTCACCTACCGTGTCCCACAATACAAAGCGCTTAACAGTCCCAACAACTGGTCACGCACCCAGTTTGATTTAACTCCCAAGAAAAACATACAAAAAAAAAACAACAACAACAACCCACAAACAGTACACGTCCAGAACTAGCACCAACTCAATGTTACATTTGCAGTGATGTAATGCAACAAAACACCAGTGAATCAGGTTCCTTCCAATCAGATAAACATTAACCATCTCTCAGGTAAATGATAAAATTATGAAAATTTATATTTGTAACTTTAAGAGCATATGGGGGATGAAATTCTCTTCTGCTTTCCAAAACTGGAAACCATCCAAGCCTGGCCTAGAATAGTGCAAAATAAATCGAATTGACAGTTTCACACTACATACATGAAAATCAGCATGTAGTACATACTGTGATTGTCAATAGCATGTAGGCAATTTCAAATACAGCCCCAACATGTGCGGTTAGCAAGTGAGTGACTAGGTACAGACAAAAATCACTGTAGTTCAAGAACTCTTGGACATTCAGACTACAATTAAGGAAAATATAGATGTGTAATATGCAGTCAAGAGTAAGTGCCCTCTAAAATGTTAAACATACAATCCAAACATTTTGAGGACCAGACTGAGTGTAATCTGCCAATCAGTTGTGAGTTAAGGACTTAAACCCTGCCACAGTGGAGGGCAGATAAGCTTCTCTACCAAGGAACTTTCAGTCCTTCACCAACACTGCAGATGGGAGGAGAGGGAACCTTGGAGTGCACACAGTACTCCTCTTCAAGGCAAACCTGACATTTGTTAGATAGTCTGGGGTTTTTTTTTTTTCTAAGGGCAGCATGGATGGGTGGCTGAACTTTTTCCTGGGGTGGTATTTTGGATGTTGGAGTTCTTATCAGAAACTCCTAGTGTAGTAGTGGATCAGTGATTAAAAACCTACTGTATGCAACAACATTAAGGAGTGACATAGCTGAATCAGTGTGTGCATACATGCATGATGTGCTTGTGACACTGTCAGCAGCTTAAAGAGTAAAGAGTGGTTATTGTACATACCAGCAAATCAGTGGTAATGAGGACTCGACTGGAGCCAGAGCGGAACTCCCTCATGATCAAGTCTCTCTCCTTCTGGTCCATGTCACCATGCTAAAGAGAGGCAAGAATGGAGGAGTCAAGTTGAGTGGATAAGCTGGATCCAAGCACATTGTTTCAACAGTGCATTTAAAAAAAAAAAAAAACTTTTGTTACAAATGTGCATAACAAACAGTGGAGAGAAACCACAAGATGCACACACAGGTTCCCGAGCTGGATTCCAACAGGTGAACATGCAGTTTCGGGGTATGTGTATTGGACCACTAGGCCAGTCAACAGGTTACTTGCTTCCCAATTTCTTTCAATCTTAAAATTAGTAATTACCTGTAAAAAAAACCCATTATAAATGAAAGTTCTGGTGATCAAAATGTCAGTGAAGTTGGAAAACGGTGAACAATGTCACATTTTCTACATCAACTATAAATTAAACTGTACAATGACTGGAAGTGAGGAGAAATACATTGAGAATTACTGTCAAACAAATCGAGCAGGGACCTTGGGGTTCATAGTCATAACCCCTACGCTAACTCATTAAGACATTTGTCAATGAGGGATTTCAAAAACCTTTTATAACATTTAATCTCCAAAAATCTTTCAGATGTCAGTGAAGCAGTTTGTAGCATTTGAAGACATCCTTGGAGGTTTTTGGAGTTCATTCATACAAATTTGCAACACAGCCTGCAATATGTGAGGTCTCTAGAATTTGACAAGATTATAGTGCCACCATGAGGTCGGTTGATGTTTGTTGCCAGAGTAGTTAATTAAAAAAAAAAATAAAAAAATAAGTAACTCTCATCATCAACAACCACCACCAATTGTGGTGGTTGTTAGCGAAGAATGTTTAACTCCAAGCATTCCAGCACCTGTGGTGATTGGAAACATAACAAGGGACAATGCCTCAAACTGAGTAGAAAAGCTTTGAATCCAGTATATGACAATGAGTGGAGGCTCTTACCAAAGCAGAGACCGTGAAATCTCTGGCATGCATCTTCTCAGTGAGCCAGTCCACTTTCCTCCTTGTGTTAATGAAGATGACTGCTTGCGTGATGGTCAGGGTTTCATACAGGTCACACAGCGTGTCCAGCTTCCACTCCTGAGGACCACCACCAGTTTAGACACAGAGAGCTCAAGCAAGTTCAGTTTCTGTACACAGCATGTCCTAAATATCCGAGTACATTACACTGCCAGATTATTATTAATACTATTATGTACACTACTGCATTACACAGGTGTTTAGTAACCCTACCCTCATCCATATAAATGGGCTAAAAAAAAAAAACGTGTCATGTCCACCATAATAGTTACACAGCACCAAACTGCATTCTCTAAACTAACCACACAGTAAAAGCAAGACCTCAGTAAAGTGGTGTTCTTAGACTGCATTAGATTTAGCAAGGTGTACCCAATAAACTGGCTAGTACTTGTGGTTTACTTATTCCATAAGTAAATACGGTGCACCATACATCATTCTGTATACCAACTTCAAATAAAATTTTACCATCCTCGGTCTTGCATTTGTCTATTTTGCTTACTAAAATCCATATCATCTGGGAAATATTTCTCCACCTCTTTCTCCACATTGATGTAGAACTGGCGAATTCCCTCAAGGGTCAACTCCTCCTTCTTTACCAGGATTCGGACAGGTTCACGCATGAACTTCTTTGTGACCTCCAAAACGTCAGCGGGCATGGTGGCCGACAGTAGGACAACCTAAAAAATAAGAAAGAAAAACAAGAGAGGGCTGGTTAAAACCTTTTACGGTTTTCTTGCAGTTGTACATTATGAAGCATTTTCAATCCCTTAGCGCTGGTAGATTGGTGTTTGCAGTTTATTTGCACTACTAACAAAACTGCCAATATGCATGCTCACAGAACTCAAAGGACAATAACCTCAAGCCAATTGAAAACTGTAGAGATAAATAAAGTACAAGCACTGTCAAATGGCTCGCCTGAATTGTTAAGCCTGCAAATTTTATTCATTCATTATAATATATTGACGGTATTCGGCACTTACCTGTGTGCTGCTCGACAGTTTCAAGAATATCTCATAGATCTGGTCCTTGAACCCTCGACTAAGCATCTCGTCAGCCTCATCCAGTACAAACATTTTGATGTGTTTAGAAGCTGGGGTAAGTAAATAAAAAAAGTAAATAATGATATAACCTGACAACATAATCGTTTGTGTAATGTCTTCATATATTGTGACAGGTCAATCAATGGCTGGATGCAAAAATACTGCAGACAGCAATGAATCCATCATTTATTCAAAAATCTCAATGTGCTACAGGAACATTCAGTGTAACCAACTCACCAACAGTGTTGCTCAAAACACCGTCATTAACAGTGGCTTATTTTAGTGTCATTTAATCAAATATAGCGATTGTCAGCCCTCAAATGGGGCTTTCTGCTGTGCAAGAGTGACATTTTTTCAGAGCGCAAATAGTTGAGTACAATGGCAACTTCCTTTAGATAGCCTAGATTTGTTAATTACAGCAGAATCCCATTTGCTGTTTTGATGAATAGTAGACCTTTATATCCAAAACAGGCTCCATTAATGTACCGATATGTTTTCGCTTTAGAGAAAAAGATTCGAGTGTGATGGATGCTGTATTTAGTTGTGATTTATGAACATGCCTCTGGACCCATGCTGTGCCCAGACATAAGTCAGCAGAACGTCAACCAGAGCAACACCACACCAAGGATTTATAGTCAGCTGACATGCATGGGTTTCATTATATAGCTGTTGTTTCTGATTTAACTCAATTTAAAACTCAAAAAGTTTCTGATTTAACTTAGCTGGTTTAACTCAATGTCTTTTGGCGTGACAAAGTGATCATATTTTCATCATATCAGGGAAAAATGAGCTGATCTCTCTACTTTGATACATAAATACAGAATGCACATCCAATTTATATAGTGCACCATTCTGGAAATTAATTTGAGAAACAGTTTAAATATAAGACAACCTGTGACAGCACAGCATTTTGTCACGATTAATTCACATGATAACTTACAGAGGTTTTTGCGAGTTAACATGTCGAAGACACGGCCGGGGGTTCCCACCACAATGTGGGGGGCTTCAGCCTGTAGCTTCTGGACTTCACTGCGAATGCTGGTCCCACCGATACAGGCATAGCAACTAGCTCCCATATAGTCACCCAGGGCCAGCACCACCTTCTGGATCTAAAGTTAAAAAATAAACAGCAAGCAGTTGTCCATTCACGTTTTTATGAAATTAAAAACAGTAAACATTCCAACAAGGCATGTCAGTTTGCCAATCAAAATAAGAACAATCTTGAATATGTAAACCCTGTTTTAAAAAACACAGCTACGGTAAATTTAACCCCAATAAGTCCTGTGCTGTTAAGTTTTACCTTCTCCTCCTCCTCCTCCTCAGGTAGACCTGGATTTGAACCTGGTGAAATTTAATAAATAAAAAAAACCTACACCATTCCACCCTTGCTGGCATCAAGCTAAATGTATTGAATTGCATTTGTGAAATTGTGCTTTCTGTAGCACAACGAGTAAAAGCAGTTGCTAAATACAATGGCCAACAGTCTAGGTGTAGGAACTTAGCCCTTTCTGGCTTTCATCTTCAGGTAGTGTAGCTACTGTAGGACTAGGAGAAATCACACCAATATTCCAGATATGGAATTATGTTTAAGTGACCTGGATAAGCATATCCTAATACATATGGTACAATGTTGACAATGACAAACAGCTCCAGACAGAATAATAATAATAATAATAATAATAATAATAAATGAATGCGCTGTGCAAGCAGGATATTTACTTATAAAATTAAATTTACACTTTGGATTCAGGGTAAGACTACATTGGGAATGTGTGAAATTTCAAAGTAACTTCTTTGGTGTCCTCCAGCTGATTTGGGCATAGGTGATGTATGCATTCACCCATGCCAACACCAGCTAACAACTGCCTTTCATAACTGTGATGGGTGCTGTATTCAGAAGTAGTGATTGATGATCATGCCTCTAGACCTCTGCTGTGCCCAAACTCAAGCCAGCAGAACGCCAACCAGAGCAACACCACACCAGGGATTTACAGAGTCAGCTGACACGCATGGATTTCATCATTATACAGCAGTTCTTTCTGATTGTACAAACAATATAACCCCCCCCCAAACACTAATAGATGGTGGCTATCCAGAGAAGTTTGGTTTATAACCTAGTTATACCACAGTTCAGAGCAGGTTCGGTAGTCTGAAATGTTCCCAAAGAATAAAAATAAGTTTTAAAAAGATGCACGCCGGCCTTCCAGATCTGGCTTAATTTGCACTTGCCATAGTGTGGCCTGACTCTCACGCTTGTGCTATGCAAGCAGAGGATTTACTTTACGAAATGCACACTTTCAATGTCACACATGCCAAATCTAGTCGCACATTGAATTTAAAGTAACTTACTAGCTTTGGTATCCTCCAGCTGATTTGGGCATACATCTGCAGTCACCTATGTTAACTGTCTGAATCCAAAGTAACTTAGTCCTTGTTTCATTTATACTTGCCATAGTGCGACTAACGCACACACATTTGTTGCGCCAACCTCAGCACATGAGGCCGATGCGTATGGCAAAACGTTTTGGTCAGAACTCATGCTTACATCGATCTAGGCGCCGTATAGTCTGCGTGTACCAGGCTGATTGTTTGGCACCAATACATGCAATGGAAAATAAGCTTTTGTTTCGTAACTAGGTTTTTTAAAGTTAAAATCTTGAGTACAGGATGTCTGCATGTTGCAGCTCCATCGGTTTTTTGCCTTTTTATTACCCAGTTCCCTCAGTGGCGTGTATTTGGAAGCCAATATCTCATTTAGGCATAAAAGAGTTAACAGACAAAACCAAGTTGTCACTCTGCATGCTACTGACAGTGGTCCATTCTGCAGAACGGACATCAAGTTCCTTGAGCACATCACAAACTATGCATTATAATGTCAGTATTTCAGGTGTGTCAGAGTAGCAGGAATATACCGACCAACTTAAGTGCACAAACCTGGATGTCTGGTTTGGTTTTGTGGAGTGATAAACTGTTCATATTTTACAAGTTGATCTTCCATCAACTCACTTCATATTCAGTTGAGCAGAAAAGCAAACAACCCGCCCTTCATCTTTTTTATAGCTCTTTTAATAAGTTATACTGGCAGTCATTTAAAAAAAAAAATGAAAAAAAATGAAAAGGTCTGTCGCGAGGCAGATGCATTTTTGCTTCAAAAAGCTAATACTTTGCCTTTGAATCTAGAAAAATTAAGCAGAAAGTAATACCTGTATAAACTGCTCAATATGCTAATAGCACCTCAACTACAGAACTACTTACAAGCAGTGGGCCATAATTACCCAGCTCCTAAATTGTTCACCCGTTATTTAAAGCCTTGTTAGCCTGCTCATAAGGCGAGCACAGTACTTAAATATACTGTGACTGATCAAGATTTGATACAAAGCACTTTCAATTTCAGGACTATATGGAGACATGCCCTCAAACAAGAAACCTTTCACTATAGTTTCAGTGCAAGTTTTACACACGGTTTGTGTGTATGACCATGAACCTACCTGCTGAGCAAGCTCCCTAGTGGGAGCCAGGACTAGAGCCTGAGTGTCTTTCAGCTCCACATCAATCTGCTGGAGGATTGAAATGGCAAAGGTGGCAGTCTTGCCAGTGCCAGACTGGGCCTGAGCGATCACATCGTAACCTAAAAATGACACAAAATAAATAAAAAAGGGTGACACAGATTCACCTACTGTAGTTTCGGGGAGGCGCCACATAATTACAAGCAACACAATCATGATAGTCTATTCAAATTTCACAACACGCCCTTTCAATTAGTGTCCAGTAACTGTCAAATAGGGATTGGCACAAGATTAATCCATCACGTACTTGATCTTTTTTTTTAGCATCTATGGATTGTAAGCATGCACGGGAAAACACTGTGCCACACAGCCAAGATGCCATATAGTATTGGCCCAAACACAAAACCGTTCTTCTGGGGTTGTATCATTTTCCGTGGCGAAAATTACATGTTCACGACGTCGGATATTAAAAAAAGTTTCATAAAATTGGTTTCTAAATTTAAAGAAAAAACAAAACTTCCTGTTAACTCAGACAAAACCACAGGAACACCAAATATTTCCATGCGTTTAATTTTTTGGAAATTTAGTCTTAGACAAAGCAAATGTCAAATAAAAACTTTAAATGAGCCAGACTGAAACTGAGAAAAAATATAAATTGAGATTAAGGCAGACCAAAAACTGTTCCAGGTCCTTGAGGGTTAAGTTATTAAAGTGACTTGGATGTGTTCAATTGAGACAATTAACAATGTGACAATTAACCATGTTTTACATATTACTTAACCACATTCATAATATTAAAGCCATCATTATAGGCTAGATGAGTTCGCCCATTTAAAAAAAATAAACAAACAAGTATTACAACTGGACCTGGCATGTTTTGTTTACCTTCAGTCAAAAGTGAGTCTTTGGTCCTTGACAATACTGTAAATGCCCCCTAAACTTTGATTCAAATCAGTTGAGTAGCATCTTCTCTCAAATTGACCCAAAATCATTAACTAATGGAAACAGACAGGGGTGATCGAAACTGAAGGCAGTGATGCACAGCCATAATATAGTTAACCTTATTTTATTTTATTCAAGTCTGCCACTGTGATTTTCACTCCTGTAGGAGGCAGAAATACGTCTTTAAGCTGTTTTGCAAACACTCCATCTATACAAGCCATTTCCTTACCATCACTTCTCACAAGCCTACTAGGACCATAAAGGCTCAGGTGTCACTCATACACTGATATGAGTGTCATTAAATACTTGTAGCCTACTTGACCAGATACTTAGGCGGTCACTTAAATGTTGACTAGAATCCTCAGTCAAGAAAGGTGCAGCCGTTACTGGGCAGAGTGATTATTCTACAGTATTTCACATAATGTACTTAAGGTGTACTGAAGAATATAAATAACATATACATATATATATATATATAATTAAAATTAAAAAATGCATTAACCACAAGCACAAACTAAAATACTCAAGTCATCAGACATGCAAGCTAAGAGATTTTTTAGCAAAAAAAGAACAAAAAGAAGCACATCTTACTTACCCTTGATGCAAGGGACAATGGCTCTCTGCTGGATTGCAGAAGGCTTCTCAAAACCATAGGCATAAATTCCCCTAAGCAGAGTCTCACGCAGGCTCATCTCATCAAAACTGTCCACAATCTGATTCCAGTTACTCTGGAGAGGGGCAAGACAAAATAAATTCAGGCACATTTTAAGCCATTTTTATGATCATGCCATGGAAACTTCAGTGTTTTATGACCTTAATTACCACAGTTATAGGTAACTCACCTCAATGATCCCATCTGGCTCCATGCCCTCTGGGCCATTGTCTCTGTAAACGACAAAATAATTAAGTCACTTATTATTCCTTGTAATCTTACTTCCATGACAACAATTTAAGATTCCATGACCCAAAAAGAAAAAAAAAAAACTCGGGGTTGTGTTGACTGGGTGAAAACTATACTCCTAGTCCAATTCTGAATCTCCACTGATATAATACACGCGTTCTTTGCAGATGTTAGCAAGTGATGTATTATTAAGATGGCAAAGAAGTTTCATGGTAGCTAGATTGAGAAGATGGAAAAAAAAATATAAATATATATATATCGTTTTATCCTTGTGCTTATGAGCAGGCGTCTTTTCAGGAGTCCGCCATTTCTACTAACGTTGCATACATTCAAGATGGTCGTTTCTCCAATCAGGGCTGAAAAGTCGGAAGCGAGTCGATGGAAATAACGGCCTTAAGTAGCCGGATCGATTTAAGTCTAATTTACAACATGCCACTCATTTTTGCCTTACCACGAGTTTATTCTGAATGGCGGATTTCAAGACGTGGTTCTAATGCAATAGTGTGAATAAAGAGTTAAGCTGGTTGTAGCCCCGGCCCGCTATAGTCACTGCCAACAGGCCCCGCTTGCCTTCATGTGGCCTTTCACTAGACTTGTCATGTCAGCGAACCCCATTAACAATGCATACGCCGTCATAAATCGGATTTGTTTCACGAATGTAGCAAACTTTCATCTAGAGCAGTGTCAGGGAAAAAACTTCCAACAGTATTTAGCGGCCTAACGTTACACTACCGGCATTGTCCAAGCTGCCAACTAACACTACTGAGACCATGTGCTCCCGTTGTGCAAAAAGATCAAATCTCTTTGAATTTACACTACCAACGTCGAGTTTTCCTCCACTGTGTGAAAAGACAGGAATTCCGCATTTCCAATATTCCCTTAAATTTAAGGTTAGATCATTGACGAGAGGAGCAATTGAAATTGAAATCGGAAAGGCCTATACCACGCTTGTTCACGTGCTAGCCAAAGCGCCGGTTACAATTTAATTAGCTTCAGTTACGTTCAAGACCAACAGCAATCTCAATCATCCGTTCCACCTGAAACCAACTTGTAGGCTACAGTGTATGAAGTTAAATATACACGTTAAACTTTAAATACCAAAAGTTAACATGATGTCACCGTGTTGGTTAATAAAATGAAGATGTTAGCTTGAGACCGGCTATCGGCCGGCCTAAGCATTAGTCGAGCACAGAAACACGAGGATGTTTCGTTCAACGTCTACATCCCGAAGATTCAGCCATGACAAAGGCAAATATAGGAACGAAAACAAGTAAATACATTTCTGAAACACAAAATACGCACAAAACCATACAATATTTCCTCACCTATTATCATATTCAGCCGACATTATTCCAAAGAAAGAAACTGCGGCAGAAATGTCTTATATACGTTGACAACACACAAAAGGCTTTCTCATTGCAACAGATCGCCGTCATTTAGCTGCAATCCCGCCCATAGAGACTTGTGATTGGTCGATTTGTACGTCATATAAAAGTAGGTAGGTCATTCCGCCTGTAGTAGCGTACATTGTTTTACTGTTAGCATGCCAGGGGGTGGAGTTTACATTTTATGAGGAAACCGAGAGGTAACCAAGATCCTTTCACCCGGGTCCCCCAGTCTCAGTTCACTTTATCAACGTGGAAAAAATGCCTAACCCTAGAGTATAATTTTTCAATATTTGTTATTTAGTAACACGTACATATCATATCCAATTATGTAATCTGCACAGCATTTTACAGAGGATGAGTTGCATTGTAGTAGCTGTAGCATATTTTAACAAAATTCACAGGGGAAGCTTGGAATGTGAGTGTGACACGCTACTGTATAGAACATGCCCCAAGATACAGTTGTTCCAAGTCAGATACTAGTCTAATTAATGAGATTTGTTGTTGCATATTGATTACACTCACAGCTGGAAGTAGGATTTCAAACTCTTCATAGCAAGAACTTGGCAAAAACAAATTGTCTACAAATGGCAAAAATAATTATTTGAATCAAACTATCTGATCAAAGAATAAGTAAACTTTTCAAATATGATGACAACACTGAATGTCAATATGAGTTATTCTAATTTTCAATCATCAATGCCAAAGCAGTACCACTGTTCAGTTTCCAAACATATTCATATTTTCTGTGCATGGTATTCCCCAACATGACTCAGAGCCCTCTCCACACTGCCGGAACTACTAAATACTTTAGCAATTCATTATGATCAGTTTATTGGACTAAGAGTACTAAAATGTAAATTTATTAAATCACAAAATGGTGAAATCGGCCCATAAAAAACCCCAGCATTATTAATTGTAGAATGCAAGGAAGGCCCTCAACCCCAAACAGCTCCAGTGAAGCTGCTAAATCAGTCAGACCATACTTGTTGAACTGGGCAGCTTCAGGTGTGAATGTTAAAATGCTAAAAAGTGATTAATTACATTTAGCTGAAGAAAACCCCAAAATTGCATGAAACATGAAAATACATCAACTACGATGGGCCTGAGCCATTTGCAGCATGGTAGGCAAGTACCAGAATCTTGAATTGAATTTGAGCAGCCACCAGTAGACAGTGCAGAGTGTGGAGGAGCCATGTGCTGCACCCTAGATGAGCTGCAGAGGTCAGATGGCACATTCAGGCACACCTGTTGAATGATCCAGCAGGATGACAACAGAGGAGAGGCTCGCTGCTCTAGCAATGTGGAGTTCCTGACAGCAAGGACGGCAGTCTCAGTTGAGTGGCCTGCCTTGAAACCAACTGTGCTAATGCTAAATGGATGCATTCATGAATAATGAAAATGTTTTAGCTAATTGGAACACATTTCATTCATATTGGTCATTATGATGAACAAGAAGTTGTGGGTCACCTTAAGTGATTGCAGTGACATTACAGACTGTAACTGCCACATTCACAGTTCGACTACTGTGGGGAACCCTTGTCGCATGACACCACCCTCCCTTTTCCCTATTTCTCTCTGTCAAACTATCAAAATAAAGACAAAAGGTATTTTGCCTTTGCCTATAGCTGTCAGATAAATGTAATGAGTAAAAATTCTGAATGTAGTGGAGTAGAAATATTAAACGACATGAAAAGTACCCCGATTGTGTACTTGAGTAAATGTACTACATTGCATTCCACCACTGAACAACATGTAAATCATGCCAGCATACCCTGCTAATGGCCATTAAGTAGCATTGATAAAATGCACAATCACATGTTTGCCATGTATTTTTATTTTTAGCAACCATAATGCATTGTAGAAGATATATAAAACTGTCAACTCTGATGCATCAACTCTTGTTTGAAGAAAAAAAAAAAAAATCATAAACACAGCTATCAACAAAGTTGTCTTTCATTAGAAAATGAGGAGGAGGGTAACTGTAACTTCATTGTGGACATACTGGATCTGTTTGTAGCAGTCATGTTCCTCACCAAAATGGCTCTTAAACTTTCAAATACTAACCAGAGGATCTCTGTTATACTTATTCCAAAAATAACACAAATTAGTAGTCCTCCTTTTAACACCATTTTTTTAAAGCTATAAGCATAATTAACACATTTACTCAGAGTTAAAACACGGAAAAAGATTAATGCAATGTAAAGATACCCCATCTTTGGGTCGATAGGTCATTCTGGCTTGTTTGGGCGATGATCCACAGATGCAGATCCAGTCTCCCACATGAAGATTTTCTATTTGTATGACTAATGGAGGCAGAGGAAGTTTCCAGCAAAGGGTTAAATATGTGGTGCGTTCCAAGGATGTTCTGTAAATTCTGAGTTCCCTCAGAAAAATTCACTAGAATGGCTCCTCACTCGCTGGAACTTTTATCTGATGTAAAAAGGCAGCCTCAACTATGCATTCTAAGTTTCATTTTCAGCATTACTTTAAATCCATCTAAACATCTTGAAGGAAGTTGTTATAAAAATATTACACATTGGAAATGTCACATCACACTACAGTGGAAAACTATGTGCTGACTATATAGCATCGTCAACATAACATTGGTTGCAGCATGGAGAGAGTGTATCTTATGTTGGGTGTTTGTCCTTATTTTTCAAAAAGGAGTTTCATACTTTGACATTTGGAATGGAACACAACATAATGTGTGGACTGGATGGGTGGAAGGCATAGAAATCCACTGGTACTATTTAACCACAAGCTTACACAGACTGGTTCAAATAAGTTTGCCATCCAACCACGCTACCTCTGCACTCAATGTTCAGGCATCTTACGTGAAAGTAGTAGTCAGGTTTGACTAACTGTGGTCCAACCCCTCATCTGGACTGGATTATTTAGATTATCTTCATGATCTTCTTCATTCTCCTATTCAGACTGAAAAACACAAGTGGACTATGATAGGTTGGAAGATTCCCAAAACGGAAGCTAGTCTTGGCCTTTGTTAACCACAAAGGAATAAAATGACATGGAAATTAAATCAGATTTTTCAATGGGTGGAAAGAGGGAAGCAAAAAGAGACAAAACAAAACAATGACATCACCTACTATACAAGAAGTACTTCCTCTGGATGTTGGCAGAGAAAAATAAAGTTTTTGAAAAGTTTTTCCTTTTTCCAGTCACTAATTTGCTCCTCTTGTCCTCTTCTTGTTATATCATTGTTTCTCCATCTCGTTAGGGTCAATGGTGGGAGCAGGTGGATATGGCGGGCTGGGGTAGGATTGATGGGTCACAGGGTGAGCTTACAGTGACACAGTTCTTTGTACATTTGCCTCCTCAGCCGGGGCATATCCTGCTGGCCAAAGCTGAATGGCTGCCCTAGTGCCAGACACTTGCAGTACTGCAGGATGGTGGCAAGGAAATTAAGAGAAAAAATAAACAAGTTATTGGTCTGCAGAACAACAGATTCACAACAACTTATTTGTAATAGTCATTCACATCACATGCAAGTCAGTAGGTGTGTTCCTATGGTATAGCCAGCATAGCCCACCAATATAAACAATATAAACACTGAGCATTAATTGTGCTAACACAATATTAATTTGAATGTAAGGCCAAAACCAAATTATTTCACATTTATCTGGGCAAAGACATGAGAAACTCACCTGCAGCACAAAAGCCCCACAGTCACTGTCGTTGTTTTGACGACCCACATTCTGCAACATATAACCCACAATACATTAGTAATATGCAGTACAATTGTTGACATGCATAAGACAGCCATAGCAATGTATGGTTTGCAGCAGCAAAAACAGCATTTTCCCTGAAGTGATAATGAATTTCTAATTAAACTATTTAGAGGGCTTTGTGAAATGAGTAACCTGAATCTGTGTCAAAGTCAAAAAAAGCATCTCACCATTTTGAAAAAGCCTTTCCATCCTGTCAAAAAGTCTTGCTTGTCTTTTTTGATGGCCTCCGCTTGCAGATACTTAAAAATGTGCTGGAAACAACAACAAAAGATTAAATAAAGTCTACAAAGTTAAAGCACAGACACAGGTGACAGGCTCCTTCTCTGTTTGATTTTAGCAAATATTTTTGGTCTCCATCTCAAAAAAATGTTTAAGACCGGGCTGTACGTAGTACGTTCCTTACAGCTGAACCAATTGAATGGTGAAATGTAACGGACGCAAAACATGTGTGTCATATTTACATTACGTTATGCATTTTATGATCCACTTTTTTCTTTTGTCATTTTTTTTCTATGTGAAGCATTTTGTTCTTGTTTTCTTAAGTACTATGTAAATATTATTTATTATTATTATTATTATTATTATTATTATGTTCCACGTTAGGCTACTTGGGCTAGTCCTTGAGTTTTGGTGAGTTCTGGCTGAGCGTGAGCTCAGATAGTTTGTATCCATAAGAAGATGGATACAATCCGAACAGATTTCAATTTGGCAAATAAATCTTGGAATGCTATCCGCTACACTAGCAGGTAAGTGTTTGTACCAAAATAGTCAAGTGTTGCTGGCAGACTTGAAATCTTGGAACATACCTGCCTAGAAATTAATTATAGATAATCGTTTTGTAAACCGCATCGTATCCCTCTGAATCGGAATTGAATGGTGAGGTGCCTGCACATCAACCTGCACATCAGACCAGCTATGTGAAGGCAGTCTACAGCCTGGAGACTGGATAGGGAAGTTTATTGTAAATCAAATTACAGTCCATTCGCTGAGGGTCTCTAATGGCTTCGACATTTTTTTTCTCCCAAATAATCTACTAGGGTAAGAGGGATTGGTGTCCAGTACTACCTTAGGGCAGCGTCTGTTGAGGGTTCGCTGAGAGTCAAAGTAAGTAATGGCTCGACGAGGAATGTCAACACTGACTAGCGACCAGTGGACCTCCAGGTGGATGGGGATCAACAAGAGATCCTTCTGAAAGATGTCAACCTGACAGAAGGAAAGTATGGCGAGAAGAGAGAAAGGAACAAAGTAGTAAAAGGAGAGACAACATGTGAACAAAAATATGTTATGCTATATTGAAAGTACAGAGTAACCTAGTAGTTTTAAGCAATATATTTAACCAAGCAGATGCAAAAGAGCTGGAACAGATGCCATGTCGGTTGTGTTGGCACACTTCGGTCTCAGTAAACAACACAGAGCACAACAAAGCCAAATATAAATATGTTGGAAAATGGTGGCGTAGCACAGGCGGTGTGGATGCACTCAGGGAAGGCAGGTGTGTTGACCATTAGAATTGAGTCTGCTGGAGGGATTATTCCATCTAACCTTTCAACACCTCAGGAATGCTCAGGAAATAACATGAGGGTTGCCTTTGCTCCCATAGTGACACAGACCCAGAAAAGTGGCAGAAAATGGATGGACAAATTCATTTTCACAGGAGAAAATTTGAATTTCACTTTCCCAGAAAATATCCATTGTATTTATTACTAAAAGCATAATTAAGAGAGAACCGGTCTCACACTGTAATTCACACTGAAAGTTCTGTCTTTATAAAACAGATACCATGTGCTGTGTCTATACAACAATGGTTAGTGGCCATTGGGTGATATTGGCATAAGGGAGAACAGAAGAGTCAATGTTTTCACATTGACTCTTCCCTATGCCTAGCCTTTTTTTCCCCTACGCCTATCCTTCTGTCTTGGGTGTATGACTGGAAAGAAGCACCTGGAGCAAGATATAAACAATTACATAATTATAACGCTTGGATAATAAAAGCCAACAACAATAAACTCATGTCTCTGTAAATACTATAAAGAGTTCAGTGAAGACATGCTCCATATTAAATGTGCCCTGAAATTAATTCTGTCATGATTTGGCACTATATAAATAAAATTCAATTGAATTGATAACAGATTTAAGTGTTCAGAAAATGGGGGTAGGCTCAGTTAGTAGGGATGGGACAGTCTTCTGCTTTTGTAGCTCAACTTAGTGATTTAAAATGAAAAGATAGTTAAAAATTTACATGACAAAATACAATGCCCAAAAAAATTAAAGGAACACTTTGAAAAACATCAGATCTCAATTGGGAAAAAAAAATCATGCTGATATCTATACTGATATGGACTGGGTAACGTGTTAGGAACGAAAAGATGCCACATAGTTTGAAGGAAATGAAAATGATCAACCTACAGAGGTTGAAAAATCAAAGTGAAAAAATGATGCGGCAGCCTAGTCCATTTTGCTGAAATGTCATTGCAGCAACTCAAAATGGTACTCAGTAGTTTGTATAGCCCCCACATCATCAAATCAAATCAAATTTTATTTATATAGCGCTATATCATAACAAAGTTATCTCATAGCACTTGTTAATATAGAGCAAGTCCAAGCCAACACTATATGTACAGACCCAACAATTCCACCATGAGCAAGCACTAGGCGACAGTGGCAAGGAAAAACCGCCTTTTA
>JAVQJF010057364.1:0-19287 GCA_036023855.1 Gadopsis marmoratus
GAGGCAGACAGGCAGTGTTGGAGGCTCCCACTAATTTGATCTGGTGACATTTTCTTCCCGCTCCTCTGGGGTGGGGGGGGGGGGGGGGCAGCAGAGAGAGAGAGAGAGAGAGAGAGAGAGAGAGACAGACCTCTGGCAATATTCAATAGTGACCGTGTACAGTTAAGCCCAGAGAGGCCGAGAAAAGTGGCTGCGCACACATGCATGTGGTTTTGCGGACTTTTGGTGGACTCGAACCGCCCGCAGACTCGCTGCTGACCCGTCGACGAGGAGAGACCCTGTCAGAGTCTGGACAGGTGAGTGTGGAGTTGGAGGGGGGTGAGTGTGGAGTTGGGGGTGGGGGGGGGGACAAAGGAGACACCGCAGCCGCTTCGTGCCAGGCTGTTGTGTTTGGGGGAGTGATGAGACGTCACCTCTGTGCTGACCTTGAGCAAACGTCTTTCCTTCCCTTCGACAGGTGACAGAGCTGACCGCCCGATGGAGAAATACGAAAAGCTGGCCAAAATCGGCGAGGGCTCCTACGGCGTGGTGTTCAAGTGCAGACACAGAGACACTGGCCAGGTAGTTGCCATCAAGAAGTTTGTGGAGTCTGAAGATGACCCGGTCATTAAGAAGATTGCACTGCGGGAGATACGCATGCTGAAGGTGAGGAGACGCTGTCACCCAAGCAAGCGTCAAGTTTGCTCACATCTGCAGACGCACTAAGTCCTCTGATCCCTTGTCACTCTGTTAGGAATGTGTCCTGCACAGGTATTACGTGTCAAATTAAACGCCATTAAGCACAACGTCAGGCGGCAGCAGACAATAACAGGTGCCGAGTCTGCCTTTAGCGACCGCCAAAGAGTCTTTGATTGAACACTGAATTAAACCCTGTGTCCAACATTCTGGGCTGTCGAGCGCTGACACGGTGTCCATGTTCTCCGTTGGACCTGCAGCAGCTGAAACACGTGAATCTGGTCAACCTGTTGGAGGTCTTCAGGAGGAAAAGACGACTCCACTTGGTGTTTGAGTTCTGTGAGCAGACGGTCCTCAATGAGCTGGACAAACACCCGCGAGGGTAGGTCAGGGGCAACACGGCCGACCGAGTGAGATTTGAGTCGACCTGTTCACGCGCTGTGGGATGTTCTGACTCGGGGCGGGTGAGTTACGGGCAGATGAAGGGCCACGTCATAATTCAGACGTGTATTTCTCATCCACTTTCATGGCACCTCTTTTAAGAATTCACGGCAGGAGTGCCGTGGTGGAATTTACTCACGTACTACACTGAAGTACAATCCTGAGGCACTTGTACTGCACTTCAGTGCTTCCCTTTTATGCTATTTTTTACAATTTACATACAAAACGTAGGACCCGTTAAAGATTTAACTACCCAAATGTACGTAGATGACTTACTTATACAGTGTATATTAATGCACCACTAACAGGGCCGTTTGCTAATAATACTTCCTGGAGTTTTGTGTAAAATTTAAACGCAGGACTTTTAGTTGTATTGGAGTGTTTTTACATTGTGGTATTGCTACACATTCTAAAGTTAATGTTCTGAATTCGTAAAAGTGGGCCTCTCTTTTTAAGGAGGTACCTGTTTAGCGTACAGGCTACCATATAGCTCACTGTGTGCACATTTATCTGTTGCATTTGAGGACTGCTTAAGAGAGCAGGCCAGCAGAAAAGGAACAGGGTGAATTACAAAGGGGAACTGCTGCCAAGTGATTTCAAAGATGTGGACTTTGGCAGCAGAAAGAGAGGCGGAGGAAGTCTAAAGCTAAATATGACTTAAGTATTTAGGGAAAAGGTGCTTCTTTTTGCTCTGTGCTGTGAGCTCTCCTCACAAGATAAGATTCCATTGTAGTTTCACACAGCAAGTCAAAACAGGCCACAATGGCTGGCTGACCATTTTCCTCTCCCCACAAGGCTGTGCAGCAGAAACTCTAGCTGCTCCTGAAAACAAAGGCGCTGTTGCCGTTACAGGCAGGCCTAAGGTTGCCCAGGTGACAATAGGCGCTGTGGAAAGCGCCACGTCTTTTTTGAATTTGCTGGCATAATAGATGAGGAAAGCGTGACTAGTAAATGGATTTTGTTTTGTTCCTCTCACAACAGTCCACATGCCTCCGTCTCTTGTCCTCTGCAGGGTACCCGAGACTCAGCTGAAGAGTATAGTGTGGCAGACTCTGCAGGCTGTGAACTTCTGCCACAAGCACAATGTCAGTATATTTTTAACCTGGTACTTGATCGAATGCTTTTTCTGTGTTTATTCTCCCACATTGTTCTTTGGACTGCCTTGGAACAACATGGCAATTCTGTCATGCCATATGTACAGTACATTGAAGTTGTGCCTGGTTATTGTTTTAAGATAGACTTAAAATAATCTGAACATATGTTTAACATGATTTATTATTTCCACTGTTTTACTGTAGACTGTTGCTTTTTACCAAACATTTTATATATTGTAGATTTTTTGGCTGCTACACTTTTGTTATATCAAGTTATTATTATTAATTATTATATGAGGTAAATACTTTTTGCAGGAGCGATCTCATTTTAGAATAGTTCACTTTGCTTACTGTGGCGGCTCACAGCATTGCTTGAACTACGTTTTCCTGTGACAATAGTTCACCAATTCTCAGAACCTTGCACACAACCAGCTTATGTTTAACTAGCTCAGTTTTCAGAACTAAATATCTGCCTGGACAACTTTTGAGAATTGACTGCGTTTTCCAGACTACAATGGGCAAACTCAGACTTTGTTTAGGCTTCAATTCCTGCAACAGGAATCAGTTAAGTTTCACTGACTGCAATGACAGCATTCAGTTTCAATATTGAAATGTGTATGGGTTTCTGATCTCTTGCTATTGTCCCTCCACATCTACTCCTAACCATTCAGCCTTAATCTGTAACTAAGAGACTGTGTATCATGTTCCCACGTCCCTGATCCTGAGCGTTTGTGTTCCAGTGCATCCACCGTGATGTAAAGCCAGAGAACATCCTCCTCACCAAAACCGGAGTCATCAAGCTCTGCGACTTTGGCTTCGCCCGCATTCTGAGTAGGTCACCCAGAGAACCAGCGCATTTATGCGCATTTAGTGTTAATGCACCTCTAATGACTTTTTCAATACGTCACCTATATCGGCTCCTGCTCAGGATCCTCCTCACTTTCAATGTTTCAATGAATGCATTGCATCGGACAGCCATTCAGCCAGTTAGCGAGTCTCTGTGTAGTGTGTCTCTGTTTACCCTTCCTGCCTTAGCTTTTGGTGTTTTGTTACTATACAAATGATCATGTAGTCATTCGGTGTATGTCTTGTAATACCTTCCTCTACAATGTATGTGTTATTTAGTGGTCATTATTCACATGGGCACTTAGAGAACGCCCCAAAAACGTGTCAAATAAGTATCTTTCTAGCAATTTTCAGTATATTTGTAGCCGTTTTCAGTCACAGCGGTTGGTTTATGTCTCTTTGGAGTCGCTTTGAGTCTTTCTGTAGTCATTTTGAGTTTCTTTGTGGTCGTTTTGTTGTCTTTTTGTGACTCTTTGATTGACACTTTGCAGGTGGAGCCCAGGCCTTCCCTTAGGCCCCTGGGCCTGTGCCCAGTAGGCCCATTCAGCAAGCTATCCATGATTATTCAGTATCTAAGTGTATGAGCGCCGGTGCAAGTTATCTCCATCTCTGTGTGTCGGTACACTCAGCGGGACCAGAGGATGACTACACAGACTACGTAGCGACCCGCTGGTACCGGGCCCCTGAGCTGCTGGTTGGAGATACTCAGTACGGGCCTCCTGTGGACGTGTGGGCTCTGGGCTGTGTCTTCGCTGAGCTGCTCCATGGGAATCCACTCTGGCCCGGGAAGTCTGACGTTGACCAGCTCTACCTCATCCGAAAAACTTTAGGTACACTGATAAGGGGGTCACATCAGTGGGCGTTTAAAATTAATAATCTACCTAAGGATACAGATAAGATTTAGTTCAGTATTTAAATTCGTGCTAAAATAACAGATCTTCTGTCTCACAGTCTTGTGGTTGGTTTGCTTTGCTTTCACACCACAAACAAACTGCAGCAGTTAGTTTGAATGTAGACCAAGATCTACCTTTTCAAGCAGCCTTGGTCTGGTTGTTTGGCCACTTCACGGGTTTCACACCAGTCTAAGCTCACTAAAACCAAATGGGCAAATGCACTCGAGTTTGTGTGAACTGAACCAAACAGGTTAGGTGTGAAAGCACCCTTATGAAACAAAGACACTTTACTTGACTGAATAAGAAACCTGGCCTCTCTTACAGTGGGCTTTGCGCTTGTGGGTTTGTTTAACCAGTAGAGAAAGCAGGCCTCGCTGAGCAGATAACACCAAAAACAGACACGTGCCACAAATGTTTTAGATCTCAGTTCAATATTTTCAGAAGGTTTCTCAAGGAAAATGTCCACCAATACACACACTGATTCAAATGTTGGTACTGGATGTAATTTCTGACCTCAGGTGACCTGATCCCTCGTCACCAGCAGGTCTTCCGCTCCAACGTTTTCTTCAGTGGAGTCAGTATTCCTGAACCTGACACGACGGTACGAATCGTGTTACCATTGAGAATGCATATTTTCTTAATGGTGAGGTGATAAAGTGTGTTTGATGTTAATATTTGCTATTTATTTTTTTTATCTCAGGAGCCCTTGGAAAAGCGTTTCAATGGAGTGTCTCTTCATGCTCTCCAGGTTATGAAGGTATGTTATTAGTGTAATAGAGCCTGACTGATAAAGCGGGCACAGTAGCTCATCACAGATATATCGGAATGATGGTCGTGTATGTGTTGGCCGATAAGTAGAAAGGAATTGTAGTGCAGAAAAGATAACTATTATATATTTGACAACAGTGTTGCCATTGCATATTGTAGTTTGTCCACCAGAGAGCAGTTTATTGTACAGCTGTAAAAAATTCCTCTAGTCTATTTTGAAAAGAATTTTTATCTTGGTCACAATTACCAAATCTAAGGAATCCTTTTTGCAAATTGTCAAAGTTACGCCTTTAGGTTGATAAATGAGTATCGGGAAGTATATCTTTAAGTCTCATTTAAAAACTGGATATCGTATCGGCCTCAAAAACCCAGTATTGTCAGGCTCCATACTCAGACTCAGTACTCTGGGTCCAGCCAGTATAAAATAAATTATCAAGGCAAAGTCAGTGTTCTGAAATGCCAAATATTTTCAAATGCTGACGCTCCATGCTAATTCTGTGTGAGCAGTCATGCCTGGTGATGGACCCCTCTCTCCGGCTGTCCTGTGAAGAGCTGCTGGAGCTACCTTACTTCCAGGAGGAAGGCGGAGCCAACTGGGGGCGCGAGGGTGAGCGCCCAGGAAGACGACATGACAAAGGCTCCCGACGCAGACAGGTAGTGGTAAGCATGAAACACGGTGGCTTAATGGTGTAAGAGACCGTCCCGTAACCCAAAACCTACAGTGTGTGCACCCTCGCTGTGCCACTAGAGGTGCTTGTTTGTTCACTGGGGCTATAGCAGAGCCAGAAGAAGTCCTGCTTATGGACACTTTACTAAGACAGACACTCCACCCAAAATGTCTTTATTATATACCTTTGTAGGCTTGAAAATACTGCTATGGGTTGGATTCTACATCCATGTGCTTAGCATGTTGCAAACACTGAAAATACAACGCACAGTTTATTTTATCACACAAGAGCTGCCTCCAGCAAGCTGCTTCTTTACCTTTGCAATACATTTGAACTTGAATGTGAATTGATATCTCTCAATGAAGAAACAACCTACTTTTAAACAGCCACCTTTTGAGTAGAGAATCATTTCAAATGACAGTTCCTCTATTTTCACCGCTAGACACCCTGATGAAGGATGCTTGACACCCCTTTCTGTCTCTCTGTGTCTCGCTTTAGGCTCAGTACCTGCCTCAGTTACCAAACAGCAACATCTCGCCAGCACCGGATATCAAGAAACAGGTGAAGCATAAGTATCACCTGCCCAACATTTAACAAACAAATGGATCTACAACTTTGTGGCTGAACTTGTAAAATCATTTGACGAATATATTTTTGGTGTGACAGAAAGTGTGTATGAATTTTACGATCACTTTCACGTGTCATGTTTGTTGACATTACTTAATATTCTTTACACAACAAACAATAGTTAGGGCAGTTGCAGGTTAGGCGACACTTTCAGTACTACTATTAACAAAGAATACAGTAAGTGTCAGTGCTGAAGACATCTTGCATTTTCACCTCTGAAAGATTATATTAATCAGTGTGCCATCATCACTTGGACAAAAGTACTATAGTTTTCTTGATTTCTGTCACATTTCATGACAACTGATCCCCATGCAGGTTCACACTGGCTACAAAATATGTACTAATAAAATTTCAATAAACCACAATTTTTAATTATATTTATTTTCTCATATATTTCATTATAAAAATATAGAATGAATTAAATCACTACTCAGCTGTAGTGTACATGTTTATTAAATGTTGTATTATAAAACCAGTACCGTATAGAATGCTGTACACCTGATGAACAGTTTCCTGACAAAGTCTTACGGTTTAATAAAACCTGCCCCGACAGTTGATATTCTAAGTAATTTGATGGGTTCTTAACATATTGCAGGCTCAGTCTTTGACAATGATCCCCAAAGTCTGACATGGACATTCACTCTGTTGCTCAGACACCAGACAGTGATACACTGGAACACGCATCAGCACGTTGACAGCCTGACACACAGTGTGACCCAACAGCTGACCTTGAACTCATCACATTACACATGTAACTCCTCGCTATACATTACTCTGCTAAGGGCTGTAAACCAGTGGCTTAATCTGTAGTGAGGGACCGTACAGCTGCTCACAAGATGATTGATGGATTCAGTATTTCCTGTTTATCAATAAAATGCATTCATATACAATGCGTATTTGTTTTTATTATAATGATTGCATGCATTTTCCTTCTAAATCACCCTGCACAAAAAGAATATACTGTTCAGTCAAGTGAGTAAACAAACAAAAATCAAAACTACAATTACAGTAATCAAACACTGTTAGGAAGATCTCAAGATACATCAACAACATGCAGTTGGTAATATTACATAACATTTTACAACATGGGAAACATAATTACAGTATAATACTATAGATTATTCATGTCTGTCGTGTGCTATTCCAGTAACATAAGCCAAACTTCCAATATTCAGGCAGACAGCCTTTTTAAAACCTTTAACATTTGGTTGACACAAATATGTTTTTTTAAATCCTGTTTGTTTTTACTTTGGCACCTCTACAAATTCAAATATCTGTGTCTACTGTGGGAATTCAGTCTAAAGACCACTGGTTGATCAACGCCGGGGTGTTGCAATGATCATGTACCTGCGAGGCAAATTGGCGAAGCTGCTGTACTCAGGGCTGAGGTCTACGCTGCCAGGACCTCCGGGACAAGAAAAGGTGAAACGCTGCAGAAGTGACACCAGGAAGAGGAAAATCTCCATGTGAGCGAGGGACTCTCCGACACAAGCTCTCTTTCCTGACAGATAACCACAAACAAACCAATGAGAATGTGAGTATTTACCCGAGACAAATGGTAAATATTTGCAAGTACTGGGTTTCCCTCTTAAACAACAAGCTCATGATAACATAGTTGAAGGAAATGTATTATCTTAAAACTGATCATTTACCTGCAGAGAATGGCAGGAAAGCAGGATTTTTCTTAAAGTTGCCGTTCTGGTCCAGGAAGTGCTGGGGGTTGAAGGACCATGGGGTCGCCCAATGTTTTTCCTCTTTCAGCACAGAGTGCAACAAGGGAATAATTACTGTGTCCTGTGGAGACAAGTCATTTTATCACATGGGACATTTTGCATTATCTGGAAACATTCTGCTTCAATAAAACTTAATGTGAGGAACCCAGAATACCTTAGGAATTGTGTAACCGCGAAAAGAGACGTCATGGAGTGTGTAGTGAGGGACGCTCATGGGAACAATGTCCATAAGACGCTGAATTTCATGGAGGACTGCCTCTGTAAAGGGGAGGGACAGCCTGTCCTCCATACAAGGACAGCGCTCCTGTCCAATCACAGTGTCGATCTCCTGTTGCATATTTTCTTCAGAATGAGGAACAAATGGCTTTTTAACTAGTGCTGAAACAAGTACTTGATTAATTAATGACTGATTAATCCTTTATATAGCAGAAATGCCAAACATTAACTGGTTCCTGCTTCTCAATTCTGAGGATTTGCTGCTTTTGTAGACACATTTGACAGTCATCTCTAGAGTGAAGTATAGTGAATGTAACAGTAGAGGATGTTCAAAATGCTCAGTTTCATCAGCATTACATGCAACCAGTGACAAGGTGCAAGGTCCAGCGCTATATAGTGCCCTGAGTCTCAAAATATGTATCTGTGAACCTACTGTAGTGTAAAAAGCACTTTTGATGTAATTTGATGTAAAAGTCATTAGACTTGAATCTGTCCACAGTTTCTAGATGAAGCAAGTGCACAGATTTGTGTTTGCACTGGTCTCTGTGACCCACCTTGTATTTTGGGGTATTTGATAAGTACACTCAGTCCAAATCTGATAGTCGAGCTGGTGGTTTCAGTTCCTGCCAGGTACAGATTCAACACTGTCGACACCAAGTTGTCATAGTGGAACTCAGTCGTGGGAATATGCTTTTCCTGAAGAAAGGAAACAATAGCCATTTTACTGAAATGACGATACAACCCGCAATATCAATACCAATATAAAGATGTTCAAATTCAGTCCAGGGAGATCATCTGTGCACCTACTGGTCTAAAGTACAGTATTTGCAGAACTATCTGTTATTATATGGCAGTATGTGCATTTGCATCAGTGAATAAATAAGTGTAATGAGTAAGCATACTTGACATGCCCAGACTAAATGAAACAAACGTGACTTTTAGCTCTCAGAGGCCTTTTCTGGTTAATGATCCGAGTTCTGTCATACCTGCCTGAGTCTAGTGAGGAAGCAGTCGACGTAATCCCTGGGTGAGCTGGGGTCCAGCGTGTCCTCGTGTTCCTCGATCTTTCTCATGATAAAGTCTCTCAGCTCTTCAATTCTGGCAAACGCTTTGTGCTGTTTACCTGGAAGCCATTCCATCAACCGGGGGAAGATATTATACAGCTGTGATGGGGAGTGGAAAGGCTCGTCAATAATGTGTCCTACAACCAGGTGTTAGCTGCGTAGAAAGAACCTGTCAATCTTTGGTATTTGAGGTGCTGCTCAGATAAATATGCACCGACATTCCCTGCATATAAAAATCATTGCCTAAAGGGCTAACTGAAAATATATCACCAAGGAATAGAATAGTTTCTGAACCTTTCTAACTATGAGCCTAAGCTTGGTTTAAATCAAATACAACCAAAACATGAACATTTGAAGAGTCATGGCCATGGGCAAAGAGACGCAATACAACCAAAATACAACCAAATTAAGCAAACATCTTCACCATTCTAACTTACACTGTGCATTTACATTTAGAAAAAAAACCTCTGTAATTAAATAAAAGTCAGCAAATTAAACACGACTTTGTATTCCCACAATTTTGTAAAAAGCTAATGCTAGGTGAACAGCCAATATCTCCAATAACATCTGAATCATGCAATCAAAACGTTAAAACTACAATAAACATTGTTGGCACCTTTTTTTTTTAAATCATCATTGGCGAGCAAATGAAACAACCTGTGTAAGAACAGACAGCTTGTCTAATGCAGCGTGTAAGGATAGACTGACTGTTCTTCAGCAAATCGCACGTCTGGGCATGTTCAGTTTTTAATGACCCTGGATACCTGAACCCTTGTGTTGTATTACGTGCAGCGTTCCTGTATTTGCACTGCAGTGTGTTTCTACAACACATTATGAGTTGTCCGATTGGTGAATGCGTTCCCCAGTTTGCGTGTGCATTATGCACCTGCACCATTTATTCCCAAGCGGCAGCCTACGTGTTGTCAAAGTGGTGAAGATGTTCTTTTCATTTCCTTGAGCTTCACCCATTTGCATGCGCTCTCAGCCACAACAGGTAAGTAACCCTACAGAGTGGCAGGCGTACAGAGTCATGCTACTTCACTTTCCCTGCGCCACCGCCTCCTCTTACCTGACCCCAGGGACTGCTGCCAAATTTCATGGATTCTGAGATTATCTGCAAAATATGCAGGAAGTGGTCATCGTCATAGGTGAAGCGCTGACCAAACACTAGGCAGCAGATGACATTGGAAACGGTGCAGCTCATAAGGAAGGTGGGATCAAAAGGTGTGGCTGGAAAAAAATAAAAAAAAGGAGAAAGTGCTCAGTAAACGTTCAGTTTGACTGCACCACTTGGACTATCTCCCCATTGTGGATTCACTATTGAAGCTGAAGTTCCAAAGCAGACGTTATTCCCTTTGTTTTTGACTGTTGTGTGCATCCACTAAACTTCAAGTACTTTAAGTCTTATATTAACGTATCCATTAGCTTAACCCATTTATCCTTTGAGGGGTCGCGGTGGGAGGAAACCCGCACAGGGAGAACATGCTCTCTTAACTGTTAAATAAAAAAACTCTTAAATATTCTGCAGATGCTAATCCATAACGTCATTATTTTGACTGATGCATTTGCTGGCTGCACAAAACCACAGCCTTAATTAAGTTCATTTCTTGCACAGATTTTCCATTTAGACAGCATGTAGCTATACTACCAAATTACTAAATATTCACACAATACACCTCTAGTCTAGTAAACGCTCTCTTAGGCAGAATGCCTTTTAAAAATGTACAGCTCAGCTTTGCGCATTTGTCTTAAAAATACAAGTTAAATTCTCACGTGCTTTATTTACAAGTTTAAAGTCCATGAACATTGGTTTGTCAAGACAAGAGTCAACTTTATGACAGAGCAAACATAACAAGGCAAGCACAGTCATTGTCACGCATACCTTTGGTGCTATTTATGCGGGCTGCCAGGTGGTTGCTCTCCTCCTGGATCCACTTTTCCATCCCCTTGCGTCCCATCCCAAAGTCTCTTAGTGTTGTCAGGGTGAAACGGCGCAGCTGCCTCCAGCGCTCTCCATTACTGATCCCTAAGCCTTTCAATATGTAGAAATGGTAATTAAAAGAAACTCTTAATAAAAATTGTCTGCAGATAATTAATATGCAGGTGATAACCATCCCTGCTGGTGGTGGTTACAGGTGCAACAGAACATGACTTTGGCCAGAAGAGATCAGTGACGCAATGATTTACAGCCTGGTGTTAAGGACACAGAATGTTCTTCTCAAACATGTTGACATGTTACACACATCATCACGAAAGCCCTATATTACCATAGCCCTTTGTCGCTCTGATCAGGAATGGAAGCGGCCCTCTACCACTGAAGTCATCTGCTTGGTCCACCAGTGCCTCCTTCACAGCATCATACCCCGCCAGGACCACGACTCGCTGACGGCCCAGGTACACAGTTATCACAGGGCCATAGCTTTCACTGAACTGGAGGTTAAACAGAGCAACAAATGTGCATTTTACTGTTTTATAGGCATGCAGGGGGAACACACCCAGTGCACTGCAGAGAACAAAGCAAACACCATTGGACCCCTGACAAAAGCATAATCAATGACAGGTCACAAAGACAAGTAACAAGCACAGAATATCTATATTTCTCTTAAGAAGTCAGGTCGGTAAAACTGTTTTCACAAGCACAGTGAGAATCAGCTTGGGAATGCAAGGAAACTGACACCAAACGTACTTGCATAAACTGCCAAGAACGAAGGCGGGCTGCAGAAAAACACATACAACAGTCTAAAAACATCGCTAAACATTATTATGCACAGACAAGTAGGTGGGGAAACACATAAATATATATATATATATATATTATCACAAACTGTAAAACAGAGCTGTCGATCTCTCATTCTCACCTTTAGCAGAGTTTTAAATGGAGCTCTTTTGTCCAGCTGCAGCAGGTTTCCTATGAGAGGCAGGCCAGCGGGTCCTGGAGGTAAACTAAACCGTCTACGGCTCTTCAGGCTTAACAGCCACACCAAAGCAATGAGCAGCCCGGCTGAAATCAGCGTGACAGAGAACTCCATAATGAAACATCCTACTTTGTCCTCTGCAATTGACTTGCATCGAGCAACTGACTGTGCAAATACCGTTACTGCTGATCGCAGGACGGCTAACCTTTAGTCTGACTTTCGTCATGCTAAAATCAGCTGACCACAAAAACAGGAATCAGTTATCTAGAGTAACTCCGGTTCTATGAGTATAGGTTTTTCTATGGAAGACAAATTGAGGACGAAAAATTACGTAATTGTCAATAAGCAAAAGCATATATAAATGTATAAATAAATACATGAAAAAATAAAATTATAATAAAACAACAATTAATAAGGTTAATAATTAATAAGGTAGGAGGTCCTAACTTCAGTCTAAAGCAGGATATTTACATTTTATTTCGGAAACACTTGTCTCAGTTGTTTTCAGGTCATGAATATAAAGCATTTGAATTATTTAAATTTTTAACTGTTTTGTTCTACCATATATATTTTTTGACCTGGCATATGCTGGTTTTAGTAAAACAAGCATTTACAAGTAACAATTAATTAGTATATTATTATTATCAATATTATTATGCCAACATGCAGGTGACGGAGCTGAACTCTCTGATCTTCATTTCTCTTTGTGTCGATCAGCGCTGAAGGTGGATCAGTGGTAAAGTGGAGAGCGGGCGACGTGGGTTCGAATCCCGGCTGAAGCAACAAGGTAGGAGCAGGTTTGTGACTAAGTAACAGGTTGGAATCAAGCAAACTGTGGTACAATGCTCAGAAGGTGTGTGCAAAAACAACAAGGTCAACAAGGTCAAATGCAAAACAAGGTCAAGCAACAAGGTCAAATACTACAAACATCACAAACAACAAACTCAAATACAAAACATGGTCAAATACAAAACAGCAAGGTCAAAAACTAAAAACATCAAATACACAACATACTACAAACAACAAACATCAAAATTTTGATGCAAATTTTTTCATGAAACTAGACATATTTATTTACAAACGGATGGCAAAGTGATCTCTGTGGAGTGAAAATTGGGGACATGAGAGCAGTTTTGGCAGAAAGATTTGAGGCGGTTTCACAGCAGCCTGTCACTCTGGCTGTGACATCACACACTCTAGCTTAGCTCCACCCACCACATACACACTCATGTGAAACTCTCAGGAGGGCTGAAACAAAGCATAAAACCATAACTGATTTTTTTAATACGGGTTTAATAGCTGAATGTTGTGTGAACAGTTTAAGCTTGAAATGGAGTCTGTAGCTGAAAGTATGTGGAAGCAGTAACATTTCAAATTCGAGCAAGTTGAAGAAGATTCTTCATTGACTTACATGTTAAAATAATCTTGAATAAAGCTTAATATTTTAAAAAGTAGAAAAGGTAGAAAATAGGTGAATACCAGCATAAATGTGCTCAAAGAGCTGAACATTTCCATAATTTGAATGGTTTCTGTAGCTGAAAGTATAAAGAGGTTATAAGAGGAGAAAGATGAAGAAGATTTGAAGGTCAGCCCCATTCATTCTTAATGGGGCCAAACATTTGCAAAATGCTTAATATTTTAAAATGTATAAAGGTTATAAATGTGAAAAATACAAGCATCAATGTCCTCAAAGTGCTGAACATTTTGATAGTTGAATGGTTTCTATAGCTAAAAGTATGAAGGAGTTGAAAAAAATGCTGCTGAATCAACATTCACACTAATAAATCACACAACCCAGAAAACACGAAAAACGCAACCATTCACACAGACACGGGGCGTGACAGCCACAACAGAGCAAAGAGTAACTAAGATTCACTGCCATAGAGTGTTATAAATTGTGATAGACACTGAATTTATTTGATGGTAAACTAAAAATAAACTCTACATTTGCGCAGCAGTAGTTACAATGATTGTGGTATAAAAAAAATGAAGCCTTGGGTCTTATTGCCATACACACTAAACAGCACAACACAAAATCATAACAGCAGTCAAACACATGCACATACAGTTGCAAAGGGTAAATACTCATTACTGCAATAGAACTGACCTATTTTAAGCATACAAATTGATAAACTGATAAAGTGATCAGTTGTGGCTCCTCCTGTCCATGTTTTGAAGTCTCCTTGGGCACCACTCTGAACCCCAAATTCTTGATGGTCAGGCCAGCACCTTGCATGGTGGCTCGCTGCCATTGGTGTGTGAGTGTGTGTGAGTATGGGTGATGAGGGGAAAACATTGCTTTGGATAAAAGCACTATATAAATGCAGCCATTTAGCATTTCATCATATTTGCATTACATTAACATACATTATGCATAACATACATTGCATAACATACATTATGCATATAAAATACACAAATTATTCCTAATGGTGTTTGGATTTAGCTTGCTCCTGTTTAGTTTGATTGGTGTCCAAAATTTATATCTCTTTTCACAACAAATCTGTGTGATGCAGAAAGATTCATATTTGATTCATATTTGTAAGGTAAGTAATCTCCATGTTGATCTCAGCACATGCGCCCTGTTCTGGTGTAAAAACCGAAAGCACACACAAGCACATATACAAGTCCACATCCAGCACATGAGCAATAAAACCCAAGAGATTATTTTTGCTGTGCGACAACATCTCAAATATGCAGATACCACCATCCAGGCTCTGCAGATCCCCATCTTGTTCCAATCTGCTCCATGATCCTCTCCTTGTATCGCCATCCTTGTGAGTTCTTCAAGCGATGACAGACTGGCTAAGTGAAGCTCCTCGTCTCACCGCGGCGTGGCGATAATGTGGTACCTGCGAGGCACATTGGCAAAGCTGCTGTACTCTGGAATGAGGTCTATACTGTCAGGGCCTTCAGTGCAGGAAAAGGAGAAATGCTGCAGCAGTGACACCAGGAAGATGAAAAGCTCCATACGAGCCAGAGACTCGCCTACGCAGGCTCTCTTCCCTGTGAAGAGACACAATCACAAACGAAGCACTGCATGACCATAAAGTATTGCTTGTGATTGTAAAGGGGCAATGAGTAAGATATATAGCACACAATGACGGTCTCCCATTAGTCTTGGAAAAAAAAACCACTCACAAAGTAAAACACATAAGCTTAACTGATGACTGTGTTTTACCTGCAGAAAATGGCAGGAAAGCAGGATTTTTCTTAAAGTTGCCATTCTGGTCCAAGAAGTGTTGGGGGTTGAAGGACCAAGGAGTTGCCCATTGCTTTTCCTCTTTCAGCACAGAGTGCAACAAGGGGAGAATCACAGTGCCCTATGTTGAGACAAGATATCATGTTAGCGTAATAATGCATGAATTCTCAAATTAATATGATACGTTGGAATTTGAGAATACCTTCGGGATTGTATAACCCCTGAAAGAGATGTCCTGCAGTGCGTAGTGAGGGACGCTGAAAGGGACAATGTCCAGGAAACGCTGCACCTCATGGATGACTGCATCTGTGAAAGGGAGGGACTTCCTGTACTCCATGCTGGGATAATGGTCTTGTCCAATCACAGTGTCAATCTCGTGCTGCATTTTCTCTGTGCAGGACAAAGCAAAAGGAATTTCAAAGTTGTTATTAGGAATGTTGCAGGCATTCAGTTGTTGACCACAAACTGGTCAAATAAGATGACTGTGTCTTCCGTTAGGGGACCTACCCTGTATGTCAGGGTGTTTAATCAGCACACTGAGGGCATATCTTATGGTGGAGCTGGTGGTTTCTGTTCCTGCCAGGAACAGATTCATCACTGTAGCAACCAAGTTGTCATCGTGGAACTCAGTTGTGGGAATGTCCTTTTCCTGAGAGGACAAAGTGGTAATAGTGCTATAAGATGCACAACAGAGAAAGAATTCAACATTTTTAAATGCACTTTAAGCAGCAGGTGACAGACCTGAGCTTTTATTTTCTTGGGTCACCCAAGGCCATGTTAACATGTTATTTTAATGGATACAGAGGAGTTTTAAGATGAATCTCTGAGGGTGAAAGTTATATTGGTCAGTGTGGTCTCGGGATCCCTTAACAACACAAATGATCCTGAAGTTCTTTCCAACCTGATTGATTCGGATGAGAAAGCAGTCGATATAGTCTCTTGGGGAGCTGGGGTCCAGTGTCGCTTTGTGCTCTTGGATCTTCATCGTGATAAACTCTTTCACCTCCAGAATCTGTTCCAAAACAGTGTGCTGGTGGCCGGGCAGGCGGTCCATGAGCCAGGGAAAGATGTTGCACATCTGTGGGAGGGAAGCACACCGCACAATGCAGCTTTGGTTCTCAGGGGATAATAACGTATAAATGCTGTTTATCAATTTGGGGGAAGTGATACAGAATATTCTCTCTTAATATGTCTTGAAGATGATGTAAGGTCACCATTTGATAACCAGACAAAAAAAACATAGATTTGTATTTGGAGGAGCATCAGGCTCTGACATTATGGCTCCCACCCCCACTTACCTGACCCAGAGGGCTGCTATTGAACTTTATAACCTCAGCTACGATGTTGAGGAGGCGCAGGAACTGTTTGTCTTCATAACTGAAGCGTTGGCCAAACACCAGGCAGCAGATCACATTGGACACGGTGCAGCTCAACAAGAACGTGGGGTCAAATGACTTGGCTGTAGGAAAAGAGGAAACAGTTGGACTCATCTATTAAAGGTACTAATCAGAAGAAATTCCAGTGAGAACATGCTCTACCTATCGTGCAAATGTTCTTCAAATGCCAAAAGCAAAATGTTCAAACTTTGCCAGAGTGAGAACATTTAGCAGCTCGCTCTGGATGTTTTAACAACCTGCTGTAATCATTTTCAAAGCATCGACTGTGACCTGGGAGAAAAGTTTGCATCTTTAAAAGACGATTTAGGTTTATTTAAATCAATGAGTGCACCTGAAGCAAGAGAGATTAATCTGCCGAGCATTTGGCTGTTAACATTCAGAACTATGGCTTCTGCAGACAGCACCTGCTGAAAACACACCTTTGAATGTATCTATGCAGGCTCTCAAGTGTTGGCTCTCCTCTTGGATCCACTCTTCCATCCCCTTGCGTCCCATCCCAAAGTCTCTTAGGGTTGTCAATGTGAAACGTCTCAGCTGGCGCCAACGCTCTCCGTTACTGATAATCAAACCTGACAAAAGGAAATGTGTGTTTGTTGACTAACTAGAGCCTTGCAAGAGAAGCCATGTAGGTACAGAGACATGCAGGTATGAAACCATTAAAAAAACACTGATTCCTTGACAGAGACGACAGATTTAACATGTCTTGTGTTACCGTAGCCCTTGATAACTTTGGCCCCAAACGCCAGTGGCCCTCTGCCTGTGAAGTCATCTGCCTGGTCCACCAGAGCCTCCTTCACTGTGTCATATCCTACCAGAACAACTGTCCGCTGCCAGCCCAGATACAGTGTTATCACAGGACCATAGGTTTCACTGAACTAGAAAAAGACGTGAATTGTTAGGGGAATAACAATTCTGATGCAAATGTAGTTATTTTTGTGCAAAATTCAATGGGCAATAAGAAAATCTAATTCAGTACAACTGAATAATGAAGAGATGTCTGCTCTCAGTTACTGTCAGATTACAGGATGCATTTATATACAACCTTAAATCAATGTGAATAGAGCAAAATACATTTGTTCCCAAACTCACCTTGAGAAAGCTTTTAAAAGGTGCGTTTTTGTGCAGTTGTGGCAGGTTTCCTATGAGAGGAAGTGCAATGGGTCCTGGAGGCAAATTATACTTTCTCCTATTTTTTATACTAAACAACCACAGCAGAGCTACAATTATCCCTGCCAAGACCACAGTTGAAGAAATGTCCATAATGCTCTTTCTGCTTCCACCACTCGACTCTTCGCTGGTCAACTGGTCTCTCTTATACTCACGTTCACCCTGTGATTGGCGCTTATCTGAAAATGTGTGTTTATATTTAACAGGGAGTAGGCAGGACCACCGCAATCGGCCATAGGTGAGTTATGTGAATCTCCTGTGCACCTTAGTGCAAGGCTGACAAAGCAAACTCACAACAAAAAAAATTTACTTCCTCTGTCTTCCCCAAGGTTGATGTTGAAGAAATTGACAGGAACTACTAAAAGTGTATTTTACTGTATGTTTTAAAACTGATATGATTTCTCAGAACCATTAACTCTGAGGTATACATTATATTTTGCCTGATCCAAAGTCGGAATTACAAAAGGCTATATATAGACAGCCATAGTCATTGTGCACGCTGCACTCAAATGAGAATGCAATTTAACAAAATAATGTATGTTGTATCTCAATGAATCAAGTCTGTGAGTGGAGCAACTGCTTGTCAATCATTTACGTGACAAGAGTGTATGTTTCATTGCCATCAGAAAGAGATAAGGATTAAAGAGTGAGGCCGAAGAGAGAGGGAGTAAACACTGAGCAATCAGACAAAGCTTGACTGCAAACCCATTGTGTCACGTGTCACCCATTTTGATTAAATGGTCAATTTTCAGACCGTCTCTTTGTTTGGCTGCTCTGTGAGGCCATATTTACAGTTTATACCTAAGAAATGATGTTTGGATTTAGCTTGTTCCTGTTTAGTTTGCTTGGTGTCTTCTTGGCCATATTTTATATCTCTTTTCACATCAACCTGTGTGAAATGCTGCTGCCAATCTGCTTGCTACTCCCTCTCGACGAGATGGACTCAGCTCAACAAAATCACGTCAGGCACCCCTGTCCTGCATTTCATGTGTAACTGAATTACAGACTGACACACCTTTGGTGCATTTTAGGGATGGGGCACCAGGGTAGTTGGCTGTTTGGCCTGGTTGGCTATCATGTCACTATTGAGCAACAAAGCTTTTAGGTAGTACATAACATTCATGATATGAACAGCACAAGTGTTGCAGAAAGATTCATATTTGTAAGGTAAGTATTCTCCAGGATATCAATGATTTATTTTCGTCTGTGTGAAAAATGATTTCTCTTCAGTTGGCACCATGATCATGTGTCCGCTGAGTCTTTCTTGTATATGACAAAGGAAGGCAGCAAAAAGGCATGTGCAGTTTTTCCATCAGGCTTTCCTCTTACTCAGTGGTTTGTAAGCAGCTGCTGGATGTTGTAAAAACTGAGAGCACACACAAGCACATACACATCCACATCCACATCCACATCCACATCCAGCACATGAGCAGTAAACCCATCCATCCATCCATTTTCCACTGCTTATCCGGGGCCGGGTCGCGGAGGCAACAGGCTAAGCAGGATTATCCACACGTCCCTCTCCCCAGCAACGCTTTCTAGCTCATCCCGGGGGACCCCAAGGCGTTCCCAGGCCAGTTG
>JAVQJF010057366.1:0-25460 GCA_036023855.1 Gadopsis marmoratus
ACAAATTTATATTTTTTTTTTTTTTTATTTTGTGTTTTAAATTTTTTGTGGGTGGGTGGGTGTGGGGGCACCCGCCCGCAACCGGTCCATCCGTTTTTCCCCCCCCCCCCCCCCCCATCCCTACTATCCCGCCTCGTTATTCGGCCATGACGCTGGAAGCGATCCGCTACCGGGCCGGGTCCCTGCAGATCCTCAACCAGCTGCTGCTGCCACACCAGACCGTTTACGATGAGATCCGCTCGGTGCAGGACGCTTACGAGGCCATCAAGTCCATGAAGGTAACGGAGCTCCTTTCTCCTCCTCAGCCCGTTCCCACTACGGGCTTTCTCCCCCCACTTCCCAGCCGACCTGCATGCCCGCTGCATGCGCATTTATTCCCGTCGTGCATGATGCCTTTTCTCCTCCTCCTCCTCTCGGGTCTTTTGTGCTCCCGCCGCTGCTCGCATGTGTTGCCGTCTGCTCGGCGCCCTGCTCCCGCTGTCGGCCTGTGTTTGTGTTCTGGATGCACCTGCAGCAGCCGCCAGCTACCCACTACTGCCCGATGGTCTGCCCCCTCCAAACCATCCTTTATATATAGTTTTGACGTTATCATGTGCACGCGCGACAAACTAGGTATCCGCACACAGCCACCCACCCATGAAATATGCCCCCCCCCCCTCCCCTCCCCTCCTCTTTCTTTCGGAGAGATTATTGATGAATTATTAATGACCTTTGCCAGGCTTTTTTGTTAGCGTTTTTGGTCTTGTGCTGCACTCAGTGACACCTCCAGCTCATCCCTGCATCCGTACCCGAAGCCCCGACACACAGAGGCGTTCACATAGTCCCATGTTGTTCAAGTTCTGTAACAGCTGGGAGCATGTCTAGCTGTTCACTTATTAGGGCTGAGCAGATATTCAGTCTTTTGTCTCTCCAGTTACACACACACACACAGCAGCTACATGTTTGATCCTGTGTGTGTGTCAGAGTGAAGGAATGTAGCATAAGGAGAGAGGGTGATGTCATGGTAATGGTAGGGAGAGAAATGACTCCCAAGACAGATGATGTTTCAGAGAAAGCTGTCGTGACGACGTTTGGCTCCGTGATCACCCGCGTCCAACCCTGTGGTGGAAAGAGATGAATAATCCTCGTGAAACCTGGGAGGGAGCTGTTGGAAGTTGGCATAGAAACCAAAGACGAGGACCATGATGTGACCCTGACTTTCCTCTTCCTCCTCCTCCTCCAGGTGCGGGGCGCCCCGGCCATCGCCATCGTCGGCTGCCTCAGCCTGGCGGTGGAGTTGCGGGCAGGCGCCGGGGGCGACGACCCTGTGACCTTCATCAGGGAGTCTCTGTGTCACCTGACCTCAGCCCGGCCCACCGCTGTCAACATGGGCCGCGCCGCTCGCGAGCTGATGGAGTTTGCAGAGAACGAGAGCATGGAGAAGAACTCGGAGCAGCTCAGAGAGAGGTGGGCGGTTCAGAGGCTCATTTGAGTCATTTAAACACTGATTAAAGAATAGATTTTCATACAGTTCTGTCTTAAAGCGACACTCACAGATACCTCCCTAAATGCCATTTTAATGTAAGTGATGTCACACACCTTGTTCCATGAAAAAACACATTTCAAAGTTCAATTGAAGCTATTGTGGGGCATCAGCAGTTTGATTTAGTCAAATCAAATGGGTACTACAATATTCTCTCTTTTTGCTTACTGTCCGTCCACTGGAGCTCAACAAGGAAACCCTGCTTGGGAAGAAAAAAAAGGAAATTTTGCAATAAAGTGACAGCAACTATGGAATATACCCACTTGATTTGTTCAGCTCAGACTGCTGGAGCCTCGTATTAGCTTTGAAAACTTTTTAAATGTGTTTTTTGCACAGAACAAAGACTGCGGGTTCTGTCCCTCACGTTTACATTGAAATCACTTGTGGATGGGATCTCCTCAGGGCCCGTATGGACAGGAGGAATGATGTAGGTTTATAGGTACTTAAAAAAATGTGAACCCATGTATTCTTTAATTGTAGATTTGCGTGAACATTTCCATAGGGCATATTCCTGAATGTTTTTGTTTTGTGTTGTCATAGTGGGTTAATATGGGCCCTGTTCAAATCCGTTTCTTTATAAGAGCCATCCTACTTCTCATTTAGGATTTTTATCATCCTACTGATCGTTTCTGACCAAAATCTTTGACGTTTTTCTTGACTTTTGGTTTGCTTCCCTGTGTACATGGCCGTCTAAATTAGTTTCAGCCCACTTAAATCTTTCCCTTTTGAGCTTTTGATCCCTAGTTGCACTGTGGAGCCATATTTTTACACGTGTGGCACCCTGTTTTGTTTGTTCCCGCGCACGAGGACGCACGTGCACGCGGGCGACACGTTCCTCCCAAAGGTGCAGGTGTCGTTTTGAAAAGGCTGTGACCCTTTTCAGGTCGCACATAATGTGAAAATCGGGAAGCCTGCGTACTATACATGTCAGTGGAGAGGAATGGTCAGTGTGAAAAGGAAATTAGCTGAGTAGTTACGGAAAAGAACATATGTGAAGGCTCTGTGTTGTAGATGTTAGTGTTACCAACATAGTGACCGGATCGGGTGTATCCACTAGAGGAGGCCAGTCCACATTTTAATACGCTTTCTTTCTCAATGTCATTATAAAAGTCAAATGTTTCTGATATTGGTTACAGTCATTCAGTAACGACGGGCACTCGACTCGCCTGGGTCATGTAAATTGTTTTGAGTTAATTTTGTTTCACTCTGAATCTCCAATAGGCAATATAACATATAGCCAGATTTATACAGCACATAGTTTGTTCTGATGAGTGATGTGCATACTTTATAAAACACTGGCTACAATTAGAGTCCATGGAGCAAGAATATCGGACTGATTGTGTAAGTGTACGAAAGATGAGGACGAATGTGATACAGCCACTGTAGGAAGAGAGGTAACGTAAAAACGTGAAGAAATAGATTATGAACCAGCGAAATCGAGAGAGAGATGCAGAGAAACTGAAGTTGGGGCAAACGGGTACATGCAGGCATATTGTAGCTGCAGGATTGATGGACACATTAAGTGGCGGACGGAGCCTCTTCTCAATTCCCACCTCTTGTGCCCCCCCCCCAGTGTAATTGCCTGGATCGAAGACATGCTGGAGCGTGATCTCAATGACAACAAGAAGATCGGTAACTATGGCGCCCAGCACATCCTGTCTGGTGTCCCGAGGGACTCCGTGACCATCCTCACACACTGCAACACCGGTTCGCTGGCCACAGCTGGGTACGGGACCGCGCTCGGTAAGACTGGAGCCGTGGGTGTGAATGAGGAAAGAGGTTAATTTGTTCAAATATTTATGGCACTGTAACTGTTTGTGTGTAGGTGTGGTGCGAAGCCTCCACGCTCTGGGCAGGCTGAAGCGTGTGTACTGCACGGAGACGAGGCCGTACAACCAGGGATCCAGACTGACGGCGTATGAGGCGGTATCAGAGGGAATCCCTGCTACGCTTATTGCAGACAGCATGGCAGCCCTCACCATGAGAGAAATGGCCATCACAGGTGTGTGTGTGGTATCATAACTCCTTCTCCTTTTTATTCAAACTGTCCTCTTCTCTCGGAATTTGCTTTCTTTTTATCGTCTTCTCCCTCTCAGCTGTGGTGGTGGGTGCAGACAGGGTGGTTGCCAATGGTGACACAGCCAACAAGGTGGGAACGTACCAGCTGGCCATCTCCGCAAAGCACCATGGGATTCCCTTCTATGTGGCCGCACCCAGCACGTCGTGCGACTTGAGCCTGGAGAGCGGCAGGGACATCATCATTGAAGTGCGCCCCCCCGAGGAACTCACCAGTATAAACGGGGTCCCCATTGCCGCCCCGGGTAAGAAGTGTGGGAAGTTGGTGGTTTTTCTATCAACAAATGTGGGGTGGGGGGGGGTTCAGTAGAGGACTGAGCGCGACAGGAAAACCTCAGGCTTCCACTTCCAGTGTCTTCCCTAAGCCATGAGCACTGAACCCTCACAGACTTTAACTGACATCACATGCGGTCTAAGTGCCAGAGCGAAAGGAGGTTCAAGGGCTCCAAATGCTGTATGAAGAATGGGACAGCACTTTGTAAAATCACGTTACCTGTGCAAAGGCATTTTTGTGGCCAGTAAAGTGTGAGGCTCCGCTTTCACAAAGTGCGTGCTGTTATCTGTTGTGAACTTGTTCTTGAGAGCTCTTTTTTGCGATTTTCCCCCCCCTGCCATCGACGCTTTCGTTGGTTTGTTTTTTTGGCCCTTTTATTTACACCTTAATTAGACAGTGACATGAAATTAGGGGAGAAAGAGATGGGCATCCCAGGCCAGCTTCATACTAGAAATGGTCAGTGCCTTAAACCCCTAGGCTATCGTCAAGGCCATTGTTTTTAACAATTGTGTGTAATTCCCCCAAGGACTTCTGCAGACTTACAAAATGTGTTCAGCAAGGTGTTTTTTTTGTTTTTTTTAAACAAACAAAAAAAAACCTCAGGTTTCAGAACACGACAGTCACCATGCCTGTCAAAGTCTGAGTCCGTCAGATCGGACCTTGGAAGTGTGTTTTTAGGTGAGTTTGTTAGAGCGAAATGGAGTCATTTGGTCTCTAATTACGTGCCAGAGCAGAGAGATGCTCTGTGACATCACAGTAATTAAAGCACCCTCACATTTAATGAGCCGACTGGCCCCTGGAGAGGAGGATGTGTGCACGTACATAACGTTTCCCTCTCTTTAACTTTCTCACACTCTCCTCTAGTCCTTCCTGTAAACAGCATTTTACAGTACAGTTATAAGGCTGCCATTGTTTTACATTTTTCTGTAGTCAGCAAATTCCATTAAAAGACCAAAACCAGCAATGAACCTATTGTACTAACAAGTATTATGTGTGTAGCCAAAGCCCAATGTAGCTTATTCCTCTGTGCCACAGAGCTTCTTTTGTTTTTTACAAATGGTGTAACACACATTTGCACTGGGGAACACGTTCCTTCATTGCCATGAACAAAAAACACTAGTTTATTTAGCGTCAATACCACACACGCCGTCCTGCTGCTGTAAATACTCGCAAGAGCACCAAATGTCGATTCATATGTGACTGAAAGTGCTATTTCTCACTTCTGTTTGAGTAGTTTGCTAAAAACTACAGTGCCCAGCTGCTTTAGGGAACTGAGCCTCTTTAAATATGAAACTATATATTAGTGACCCGTTTTCTGTCCCGTTTTGTCTGTGGAGTTGGAAAGTACTGAGGGAGAGACTAGCACAGTTGTTCCCAACGTGGGATCAGGTTTGCAAGATAAATCTAAAGGGGTCGTGAGATGACTAATGGAAACGCATGTTTCAGATTTTTCTTCTATAATCATTTTCTTAGTATTCTTAATTATTATATTTGTTTAGTATTTCAAATAATAGAAAAAGCTTAAGTCACTCGTGCTACAGTGCAGAGTACAGTACAATACATACTGTAATAAATAACTTTATTTATATAGCACCTTTTTAAAAACAATTTACAGAGTGCTTTGACAGAAAGCAAAAACGTGATACACAGAAAGCAACAGAAAACAGTGGGGGAAAAGGCAGAAAAAAAAATTTTAAAATTCATAAAAGACCACATAAAGACGACTTCACATGAAAGCAAGTCTGTAAAAATGTGTTAAGAAGTGATTTAAAAGAGGTGACTGATTCTGCGAGCGTTATCTCCTCGGGCAGGTAAATCTATGACAGTGGAATAGTTTAGTTTGGCTAAAAGTGATGCGTAAATGTTTGAAATAGACGGCAGTGTTGATGATGGGGTACTTGGTTAATCTGACACTTGCCATGGGGGTGCATCTGATGATAAAAAAAAATGTTTGGAAGCCGTGATCTAGAGTATCAACCAACCTTGCACTTTAACCGTGTCTCTCGCTGTTCACTGCAGGTATCGAGGTGTGGAACCCAGCGTTCGACGTGACCCCCCACCAGCTCATCACAGGAGGCATCATCACAGAGCTGGGAGTCTTCCTCCCCTCTGAGCTCCAGGCAGCGCTCACCGGCCGCCTCACCGCCCTCTAGAGCCGCTCAGCCCCTCCTGCTGGTCCGTGTGTGCCACTGCACCTTAGCGTCTCACACACACACACACACTCAAAAGACGCTTTCATTGCATTCCAGAACACACACACGCGCGCGCGGTCATAATTGTCGTTTCATTTAATTTTGGTCAGCGCACAGTCACTGTTACATGTCAGACCACTGACACAGCGTCTCACTCTCACACACAGTCACTGCAGGGAGTCGAGCAGACACATGTGCAGCCTCCCCCTTGTCCCTCATCGTTTTCTCAAGTTTTTTTTTGTTTTGTTTTTTAATTCCGCCTCTTTTTAAATGGCTTCTGCGACAAGGTGTAGTGCTCAGCTGGACTCGATCCCATGAATTCTATTTGGCAAACAATTTTTAAGAGTCCTTACTGAGGTAGGCTTTCAGGGCTTCTTCGGCTGCAAACACAACAACTTCCAAAAAGTCTTAAGTGGCATTCTTTTATTTCAAAGTAGTGTTTTTTTTTTATTTGCCATGGTTTCTAAAATGCTGCTACCCACTTGTAAATATACACGTCCTTGCTGGTAGTGTGTACATATGTAGAAAACTCTAACCCCTGCTAGTAAAAGGTACTGCTGTTTTTAACCAAATATCTGGTTATTTAAAATTGAAGTTGACATCAAAAATGTTATATTAACATTTAATTTCTTTTGCTCTGTGTAGAAACCTTTCGTAGAGGAATAATCCAATAGCTCATAGATTTTTCTCACCCAGAATTTTTTTAGTGAAATGATGAATCATGCTCACTTTTTATCCCTGCAGTTTTGAACAAGTGGAATTTCTTGATCGGCCCTCGTTAGTCAGCTGAAGCCTATGACCATACATGGCTGTACTCCTTATTTGCATCCTCCTATTCCCAGTTGTACTGTATTGTACTAATCTAACATATGTGTGTGTGTGTAACCATACTTATTTCAGCACCATACAAATATTCACAGTACTGCACAGGATGCTTTCTGTAAGAACATTTAAAAAAGGTCAATTGTGTCACTTTTGCCATTACAGCATTTGCTGTGACCTCACAGGTCTGTTAGGCTGTTGTATTTCTGTAATACAGGCATCAACTATTAAAGGAATAGTTCACCCCAAAATGTAGGTCTGCTCACTTGCATGTCAATCAAGACTTTACAAATGTTTGTGCAGCTACGAAATACCTCCCTAGCTGCTTCTTGTTTTACAAGTCCCAAATCATTTTTAAATTACAGGTCAATGTTTTACTGCCTAGAAAAACAGTCAAATGTGTAATATCTGTAAATATTTTTGTCTTTAAAGCTGCACAAATCAATATTCTTATACTAACAATGGAAAAAATGACTACATTTATGTGACGAGAGAGATGTATCCCTCAACTCTTTCCGTCAGCGCTACATAGCATTTTAGCTTCTTTCAGGTCATTGTTTCACAGCCCACAGCTTTACTGTTTTGTATTATTCACAAAAGGAAGGTGTTTTCAGTGAATACCCACCATACACCACCGGCTCAGCAGATGGACAACATCAGCGACTGGAGCTTTTAGCAGCTAGATTTTCCCTCGGGAGGAGGCCAAAAGAGCTGAATAGTGAGAAAATATTGGACTTAGATTTGTCAGTTGGACATGACTCCAAATGAATGATTATGTTGCTCTGTGTCCACAGGACGTGTAAAAATGCAACTGTGGTAACAGGTCCGCCTGACAACTTTACATGGTGGTAATGTGTTTCCAGCTTGTTGCACTGCCCCCAAGTGGCCAAAAAATGTATTAATGCAGATTTAAAGGCCCACAGTGTTGCTATTATGCAGGTGTTTGAAAGTGTTAAGGAAAAACATTATTTTACTGTATAGATTTGTTAAAAGGAGGTTTTAATTTTGAAGTGGGAAATATGAAACTAGTTTGACCATATACACTTCAGAGTTAATCAAAAGTGAGCAGAAGATGACTCTTTTGGAGTGAACTATTCCTTTTAAGATTGCTGGGCTCTTATCCACGCTGCGGTATCTGTCTGCAGGAAGCGCTGCGACTCATAACGCAATACCACCAACAATCGGAATGTAATATTCAACTCGATGAACTTCCTTTTGTTAGTGGCTGTGATCATGACAGACTTCAGACACTCAGTCACTTCTTGCCTTTGTGCTCTGTTCACAATGTGTTTCGACTGTTTGGATTCATCCTTCTTCATGACTGAAATGGTCTTTTACTCCAGACTGACTTCCAGCCCATCAGACTACACCACGAGTTCAGGGCCATGGCGGTTGAAGACCGGTAGACGTTAAGGACTACACAAAGAGTTTTCTCCATACTTACAGGCTGGTATTTCTAGCCCCGTCAGCCGTGAGTTTGCCTCTTCTTGATCCTGTAGATGTCGGAACAGGAATTATTGCATTAAATTTTCAGAGGTAGACTGAATGAAGGGGGGGGGGGGGGATTATTTTGGAGATCATCTGATGCAGAAATGATTTGTCAGATTAACATAAAAATAATCCGTAACTGTTTTGATAATATATTAATCATTGGAAGTTATCTTTTAAGAAATAATGTACCGGTTACAACTTCTCAAATGTTTTGGACTTTGCATAACATGCAAATTTGTAGACATCACCTTGAGCTTTGGGAAATTGTGAGCACTCTTCACTATTTTCTGATCAAACATTTTAAAGAAATGGACATTAATGGATAATGAGCCCTACCCTCATGCGCCCATATTGACTCTGAGTTTAACAATGACACTGCAGCAACCAGTTTTAAAGCCTGACAGTGACCCAGTACTTATCTGTAACCAGGATACTGTTGTTGATTGTTAAAACTTAAATTGAACCCATGTTCAACACCCCATGTCATTCCCAGGCTTTTCTGTGTGAAAGGCGTGTAACTGAGTTTCTGCAGTTTTATCACCTGGCCGGTGGTCCTACAATGCGTTTGTTAGTCTCCATAGAAGTATATGGGATAAAAACTTACTCGCTGTACTGAATGTCACAGGGCCAGACTCGGAGCCCACACGGCTCACTGCCTTACAGGTGCAGCACCAATACAGCTCACAGATGTGCGCTGGCATCCTAACTGGGCAGACCCCTCACTGCATCCTCCACCCTGGTTAATATCATGTAACTAGACCACCATCTCATCAAGTTCATAGATATCTGGAGAAAATCTCGTTGGAAAAACCCACGATAACGAGATTCCAGATTCACGGAGTCTGAACATTGCCCTCAGAAACTACCGCCGCACCACTACAGCACACCGTCTCCAGCCTTTTGTGAATGAGTTAATGCGCTCTGGTATTCTGGTTCTGTGTTGTGCGTGTAAATGTCATATCCTGGTTTAGATAAGATAAGCCCATTTCCCCGTTTTTAGAAACCTGAATATGATAGTATCTTAATAGAAACCAGGATCATGTGACGTGTGATCCAGGTTTCTGATTACTTCATTATCCATCACTGGTGAGCCGATGGAGAAGCTAAATCTAACAAAGTAATAAATACAACAGTTCATACTGCAAACTGTCTTCATCCTTGACCTCAACCATGCATTCTTTCTTCCTTCCTTGACAAAACCTGGCACCTGCGTTGCCCACAATGCAACTCAGCCGCAGACAGTTTGGAAATCAACGGCTGAGATGTTGATGAATCATGAGGATGATCAGAAACCTGGATACTGTTATGAATCGTGTATACAGGCTTCTCATGTTCCATACGTACATCATATTCGGAAATGGATCAAAATCACGATGAGACTCAAAACCGCAGTACTAATGTGGATGTAAACCTACTCGCTGACTTTTGTGCTTGAATTTGTGGGTGAGCTTGACGAGATAGAGGCCAGAGGTCTGGTCACATAATGTGCTAGTCTGTCGTCTTAACACCCCTTCTGACCTCACATGCTGCCCTTGTGGACTTTATCATTCACTGCATTCATTTCCAGGTGACACATAAACAACATTACCTAATCCACAAGACCACTGAGAGGTCCAAAGAAAACACCCTAAAAAAAGCTTAATGGCATATTAATAATTGCAGTATCCATATTGTCCTTGTCCATCTCTTGCTGTAATATAAGCTCACTTCTTCACTTTCGTCTTCTTCCTCCTGTTTGTCCTCTGTCTACCCATCAAACCTCAACTCACAAAGATGCTGTTTGGTCACACACGAGCGTGAAAGACACTTGTGTATTTGAATTTTCTTTCTTTCGTTTTGTACAGTTTAAGACATCACTTGTTTGGGGGCATATTTTGACAATGTTCCAGACATATGTAGCAACTTTGTGGCTGTCAGACCCGCCACGTATTATTTCTTTCTAAATCTTTAAGAGGTACGAGTTTTATGTACTATCATGATTATAACTGTTTGGCTGTGGTTTGTTTTATTTCATGACATTGTGATTCCTAGTGACTAGGCCATTAGTACACCACACTGGGGAGGCCTCCTCAACCATACACACTACCTCTCCGTCTGCCTACACGGACTCAAACACTGAAATGCATGAACACAAGCACTCAACGTGCCAGGCTGCAGCAGAGCAGATTGACAGATTTCAGAAAAAGAATCTGGACTAAAATTCTCCACACCTCACTAGTGTTTGTATCTTGAACCCAAAGTGACAAAAATAGTTTGTGGCGGTGCTTTTAGTTTACTGAAGTAGCCTACATTCATGTGTGTTATGTTGGGTTGCAGCTGAATTGCTGTATTTTTTTATTTTACACCATGCTTTTGAAGCAGCAGTAATATAGTGCTCCAGATGCCCAACACATGCCTAATAATAATCAGGTGCCAAAATTCAGCTTTGCTTGCCATGTATTTTCTGCATTGATTTGACTAATCAAAGGAGGTGCTTGTGTATTATTCTCATTGATTAGTATGGCCTGCAAGTACCATGGAAGGAGTGTTGTTCAGATGGCCTCTTTAAGTGCAAGTATGTTATTGTTGTTATTGATAATCACTTGATCTGCGTTTATTTTGTAACATGTGGAAATGGTTCGAAACTGGGTTTTTTAAATATATATGTATATGAATATAATACTGTAAAGTGCAGTCATGAATTAAGAGAGTTCCCTTTCACATCAATACAGTAAAAATAATAAAACCACAGTGAAATGTTTTTGTTTCTCAAACGCTGCATTTTATTAGCCCGTCCCTGAGAGTCCTGTAGGTGGCGGTAATGCAACAACAGGTGATGAAAAACCATGAAGCAAAGAAGACGAAGGGCGACTTGTTTTTCCGGTTAGCAAAAATGGCTCAAGGTACGAAGAAGTTCAAAGCTAAGCGGCCAGGAGCCTCCAAGAAACCCCAACAGAACAAACAGAAAGGACCGAAGAAAGGAGGTATGAATTAAAAAACTTACCTTTTATCCAATGAGCTGCTGAAAAGGGCGTGGGAAGGGCGTCAACGTGTGACCTGCACGGAAACAGCCGAACACGTTGTTAAAGTGGCCTGTAATCAAGCCACGTCCTAATGTCGCGTTTTAACATTTACAGCAGAAATGATTAGGACATAGGTCTGTAACATAATACATTACAGTGCAGTTATACAGCCAGGTACACCAAGCTAAAACTGATGCAGTCTAATTCAACTCCTACCTTCATGGAGGTGATGGGGTTCACTGTTGAAACTGTTGAATAGTATATTGTGTTATACTGAGGCGTATTTCCATTATTCTGTCCAACCTCATATCAGTGAAGATAGACTAAATATTAGAAACACCCCTCAGTATGATGCCGTACAGTGAACAAACACTACAGCCTCCAAAATGACCACAAAGGATGTATTGCAGTAATTGCCTGTATTCATTTTAGCTCAATATACTCAAACTGGCCACAGTGTGTATGTTATAATATCAATCTTTAAATATTGATCTTATTAGTTAAGTGATCGTATTCAACAATAGCTTTGTGTTTTCATGGTTGTTGGACAAGCCAGGGAAATATGTAGCAAACGTTACATGAATACTTTACTTAATATTAATCTTAACAATAATGACACTATTAATGACGAGCACAATTTACTAAGCAAGAAATGCTCTGATGTAGACGGGCAAGCCTTGGAGCTGGTGTGTGGGCTTAGAGACGGTACCAGAGTAGGGACTGTCTTCTGCTAATAAAGGCAGTTCACCGTTCAGTGTACATCTGTCAGCCATAACTTTATGAGCACTGACGGGTGAAGTGAAAGCCATTGATTTGTAGGCAGTAAGTGAACGTTTTGTCCTCCAAGTTGATGTGTTGAAGCAGGAAAAATGGGCAGCGGAAGCATGTGAGCGACTTTGACAAGGAACCAAACTGTGATGGTTAGACGACTGGGTCAGAGCATCTCTAACACTGCAGCTCTTGTGGGGTTTTCCCGGTCTGCAGTGGTCAGTACCTACCAAAAGTGGTCCAAGGAAGGAGAACCGGTGAACCGACAACAGGGTCATGGGCGAGGCCAAGGCTCACTGATGCATGTGGGGAGTGAAGGCTGGCCTGTGTGGTCCGATCCAACAGAAGAGCTTCTGTAGCTCAAACTGCTGAAAAGATTCATGCTGGTTCTGATAGAAAGGTGTCAGAACACACAGAGCATCACAGTTTGTTGCACATGGGGCTGCGTAGCTGCAGACCGGTCGGGGTGCCCATGCTGTCATCATGTTATGGCTCATCAGTGTATATTTGGCATTTCAGCCCTATCTCATTTAAGTCAGACAGACTTTCAAAGTGAGTGTAAGCATTTGTAAATTTGACTGATATTGTGTTTTTCCTCCTTTTTCTAAAGGCAGGATAATTGCGCCTAAGAAGGCTCAAGTGGTTCAGCAACAGAAGCTGAAGAAGGTGAGTGAACATCTAACAGAGTGCCAGTAGCACAGTGGCAGTTTGTCTCAGCCCAGCTCCTTCAATCTGATAGAAGAATTTAACAGCGAATAAATCACTCAGCTTTACTGATTACCTCATTTTAATGTGACCCCCTCTGCTGCTTCCTGAAGGGTCTAGAGGTTGCCATCAGGAGCAAGATTGAGCAGGAGGTGACCCAAAAGGCAAGCTTATCCCTCCACAAGCCACTGAGTGTGGTTAAGGGTCCAGTTAAAGGCAAACCAGGAGCAGCCCGTCCAGGAACCAGCTCCAAATAGGACCTGATGAACAACCACACACCTACAGACCTGAGGCTGAATGTGCTAAACTTAAGGACCAGGCCAGTGACCTATACTGACCCCACGATTCAGATTTAAGATAAATACCAGTTGTTTTTGGCTCCTGAATGTTTATTGTCAGGGCCCTTGTACAGATGCCATTCATTTGTTTTTCACATTACAAAGAAATGTATAAAATAAGAGAACAGACATTCTGGATATGCCATTCATAACTGGACCGTGGAAATGACATAAATCTCCACTGGGGGTCACTACAGGACCTTGACTCGCATGGAGTTTCTAATTAGTTTGCTTGTTTTTTTGTTGTAAAAGTCCTGATTGAAAATGGAAAGAACATAAGACACCATGATACGATATGACATTTGGGTTGTACCAATTCCATTTGTACTGTTTGTACAGAAAACAATTTATAATTGGATTAAAAGAGGGGAGAAAATGTATTGACATAATGTTTGAAGTAAGTAAGTTCCAGGGGCCTGTCAATATCTGTAGTTATGATCATTGATTACTGTGAACATTTGGTCATAGCAGCAGAAAAACTAAAAGCATTCAACTAAAACATGAATCTTTCATCTGTCCCTGTAAATATTTTATTGGTATTGAATCCTTAGGAATATAACTGGGAAACACAGCATGGATGAAGGAGTCCATCCAGGTCACGTGCAAGTGATTTTAGAATAACAGAAAACTTGAGATAAATCAAAGCTCAGGAAAGTGCTAGAATGTTTCGGTGAGCTCAAACTGCACGTTTATGTGAATTGGCTCCATGGAGAGCCACAGCCAGCCTCTTTACTGAACAACAGTGACGAAGAGGCACAGATGGTAAAACAGTGATTGTTTACACTGTAGAATTCAGAAACTTCATTTTGAGAGTAGATGAATATCCACGGAACTGGCCACCTGCAATGGTCAGGCCAAGTGTGGTGGTGTAACGAGCATTCAATGTTAAAAGAGAGCATCGTTGTCAGACTTTATGTTGGAGCTTTAAATAAGGATAAATATTGATGCAGCAGAACCAGCGATATTGTGATTTTATTCCACACATTCTTCTTCCTTGTCAAAACCTGGTGCCTATGTCACCCATAATGCAACTCTGCAACTGACAGCTAGGTCAGAGATTAGGGTGTGACGTGCTAGTAGCGGCTAATGTAGTCTGAAACATGAGTAGCGGGCTACAGAGGTCTGGTGAGTTCACTGCTTTCATGCCACACTCCCAGATTTTTATTTTCATTTTCAAACTTGTAGTCTTCAACTGACACTGACTGAAGTGACATCACTTGAGGCAGTTTATCAGATTATGCGCAGCTCTCTCCAGAAGCACAAAATGCCTTATGCAACTTTTTTGGGCAACATTATTGTGTAACATATCTCCCTTTTAATGTATGTGAATTCTTGAATTACCCAGTGCATTGTGACTAGGCAGCACTACTGTACATTACCATGGTGATGCACCATTGCACCCTGCTTTAAAGTAATGCTAAGATTCTGTTGTACTGGACTAAAAAGCCAAGGTGAAGGCATTTAGCAGAGGCATGCCCCCAGTTGTTAGTCCTTAATAAACACCATCATCTAAGGAGGTGGGCCTGAATTTTCTCAAGGCCACCAATTTAGCAACGGACCAGCATGGTGACATTAGTGATAAAGGTGAACACTGAACCTTTTTAATGTCAACATTTGCTATAAAGCAGCCTGTGATAAAACAAGGTTGACCAGCCTCTATACGAAAACAGTTTATATACAGCATGTAAAAAAAAAAAATTTGAAATCTGATGCCATTAAATACCACATACTTTCTTTTTTATGAGGTATTTATTTAAAGCCTTTTTGAGTGTAACATGGAACACAGTCCAGAGGTGCAATGTAGTTGCATCTACCTTTAAGCTTCATAATCAAGGTTTCTATGCGAGACTTTTTAACTACGTCCACAACTCGGTGTCATAACAGGAATAACAGCATGCATTAAGCATACAGTGCACAAGGACTGCACTATGGAAAACAATCACAAAACAAGCTAGTTGGTGAAATACAATGAACATGTCAAGCAGTACAGAATCATCGGCACTTATTTTTCAAGCAGGTCTGTGGTAATGAACAGTGTGCTTAGAAAGCCTTAATGGCCTCCATGCAGTGGGTGGAGCGCAGGAACCTGGGGAAGGAGTCTTTGGCCATCAAGTTGTAGATCCTCTGCTGAGCCTCGTTGAATGTGTTGGCACACAGAGAGTCCATGACACTCAACAAAGCCTCCCGGGTCTCAGCGTCCAGGTTTACCTGAGGGGCAAACGGATTATCAAAAGGAGCTCTTAAATATATTTATATTCTACTCTTTATCCTGACTGCACACATCACAAAATCCCATCAATCATTTTTGTTAACGCTTCCTGCAATCTGTGTTCCTCTTATGACACACTCTCCACCAACCTCCTGCGGGGCGTCAGGGTTGATAAACTGGCTGTAGATGCTGCTGGCCTTGGTCTTTGAAGGGGAAACCCTGTAGTCTTCACAGGCCAGCCAGAACCCGAGGTTCTCCTCACTGAACTCTGAACGCAGGAACCCACGAAACGCCTGCAGACCACCTGGGAAAGATATAAACGGTAGAGAAAGTGAGAAGAGCAAGCCAGAAGGAGGGAAACAAGATGAGATTTCTGGATTAGAAGAAGCAATGTGAACAGCAGGAAAAACTCAGGCCTCATTTTTGGCCAAAACGTCAATAAGTGCTTCTCATGCTTACTTGGAGCTATGATACAGCTCTGGTGGGACCCTGAAAGCACCTCTTCCATGTGGCTCTGTCGGGGGAACTAAAAATGTGATTTAAAACTTTTAAGTGCATACTTTGAAGCTACGTTGACCGCTGCTTAAAGGGATCTTAACTGACTTAGAGTTGCATTTCCATAAAGTTGGTGGACTCACAAGAGACATGTTATAACAAAGGTCAATATCAATGCTGCAGAGGCCAAGACGTGCTGACTTTTAGTTGCTGCTATGAGGAAAAACTTCTAACATGCTGGAGATATATATATATATCCCATGTCTTTCAAACCCCCAGGTATGACACGGTAATATTTAGTCTATGCTATTGCGCCTTGTAGAGGATGACATGACGTTCCTGAGCATTAGTGTTGTATGAACAGAGACGTGTACAGACATAACAAGTCAAAGACATAAATACATAAGTATGAAACTACCTGCTGTGCTTAACACACCATTTCTTCTTTTTTTGCATGGAAGAAAGTTTGAAAAGGGGAAAAAGACAATCAGGCCTTTGTCACAGCAGACATCTTGACTTGGCATAGTGGGAAAAGCACAGGTGTTTCTGATAACATACACGGACTCTGTTTTATTGTATCCCAGGACCCTGAAACTGAAGCTGCTAAATGAGTTCAGACATTCATTTTTATTATTTACACGTGTGCTTTTTCTATTCTGCGAAAAAGATGTGTTGCCTGTGTTGCTGAAACAATGAACTGTCTTTGGGAGTGTTGTAAAAAGAAATTAAGAAGGAAAAAAAAGCTTTCTTACTTTTGTTGTTTAGCAGAGTTTCCAGGTCCTGGAGAGCTTTCCCATCCTGAGACCTGAGCAGAGGGACAGAAAGCGTCGAAATTCAGCTTCACCGTGATCACTGGCAGATGAGTGAGTTTACTGCTCATTTCAAACATGGGTTTCAGTGGGTTTACTTGTGCTTGTGGTGCGTCTCAGCCAGATGGCTTAACTTCACCCGCATCTCTTTCGCCCTGAAACACACAGGCACAAGAAATCACACATGGACACTTCCTGATACAAACTCCGCAATCAGGGGGAAACGCTTATTCACATAGAAATGCGCGAGGACCCAGTCGCATACTTACCTCTCCAGGCATGAGGAGGGCAGGGAGGACAGGCCTTTACACATTGAGGTGTGTAGTTTGAGACAACCTGCAAAGAGAAAAAGAACAGACCGAGCTGTATTTGAGCACAGTAGACAATTTCACAGTAGAGTTTTTCAGTCAGTCAGTCAGTCAGCCTCCCAAACTACAGTGTGCTGCTCTTATATAGTGTACTTGTTTGCTCTCTGCCGTGTCAGCCTGCTCCCCTCGGACCAGCAGGTGTAGAGACGAGAGCCGGATCGAGGTGGAATACGTGCCTACAAGCCACGCAGCCCCGTCAACATGAGATACAAAGCAAGTCAGCACGTATAATAATAGGATAATGAAAACAAGGGGACATCCAGTGTGTGTTTGGTCAGGCATCATGTAACGTCTCAAAGGTCCGTCATAAACAAAACCTTGATTGGGCTTCAGAGTGTTTCTCACCAGAGAATAAAGTGATGATGGAGGAGCAGGTGGGCTGGCGACATCACTCATCTCTGGAGAGTCAGAGAAGCACAGGGGGGAGACGGGAGGGTTAAATGTTGAGTGGAGATCAGCGTTCAGCAGAGGTAAACATATCACACAAGACACGTGCTACTGACAACCATAGACTGCATACTGTTTCACTGTGTGTGTGTGTGTGTGTGTCCCAGCATGTTCACACGCCCAGTGCGCGCACACACACACACACACACACACACACACACACACACACGCTGTGTGTTTCTCTCGCTTCCTGCTTCCTCAGCAACAGTCCCTGAGGAATCCACAAGGCGGAGCGATCATTAGTGGTCAAAGTGGGCCCGCTGAAACCAGAGGGGGCTGCGTGCGTGGTGTCAAATCCGGATGCAGGACGACGGACTCGGGTCCAGTAAAGTGAGTTCCGGACCCGCTGGTTCCTCTTGAGTCCTGGACCTACGATGGGCGGCGGGTCGGTTTGGACACTAACATCCTAGCGAGTGAGTCACAAAATGGTCCCGAGGTTTTATTTTATAAGACCGCGTGCGGATCGGGATGAACGCGCTCGTGAATGTGCACGCTAACACGTGACCTGCAGATCGGTAATAACATTCATCATTTCACCAACAGTCACTGCTGCACTCCCCGGGGTTTCCACAGACATTGACAAATTAGATCGAGCTAGTTTGACATTTCTTACGTTTTTTGAACGATCAAGACAGATTTAGAGGGCGGTCACAGAAACATTATCTTATATCACTAAGCAGAACGTGTCCTGTCATGCAAACTGACCTTGTAGATTCACCTTTAGGTGCACTGTGGTGTAACCCTGGTAAATCTAATGTGATCTCTAAAATAGTCCAAGTCAGTGGCTTCCTAACCGCCTTGGCTTATGATAACTTAAAGCAAAGTTATATCTACTTGCGACAGTCGCCAGAATGTGATATTGTTCCTTTGTTCTATTTGAGTAATTGTTCCAAAAAGTAAAAGGAATTCACTCTTGATACATTTGTGCAGTAGAAATATGTTTATTTCTTATTTCGCTCCTCCTTCCTCTCCACTGATTTCACACTTCAGAGTCTGTTTGCAGGTCACGTGTGATGTGATAAAACTAAAAGGTATGTTATGGTGTGGTATAAACCGTAAAAGAAAGAAACGATCTCAACAAAACGGTTACAGTATACAGGCCTGTTGTGAATGTGTGGAGATTGGCCTGGACTACTTGGATTATAACATGGTTGGGAACCACTGGTCTAACTAAATGTACATCACAAGTTTGGATTAGATGCGTGATTGAATTGATGCCCCTGTATCCCATCAGCTGACTCTGACTGGCGCTAGTTATGAGACCCCAATGGGCTTGGATCCGTTGGGCGTGTTGCCAGGACAGCCAATCCCCTGGTCCGGACCAGGAGAGGCAGAAGTTCTGGGCTGAGCTGTTTGATCAGCTGGACCTCAACAAAGATGGACGCATCGACATCCTTGAATTGCGGACAGGGCTGGCAGGCCAAGGGCTTTCCAGAAGCTCCCTGGAGAAGGTAAGACAGCAGGACAGCAGACACACAACACACATTAGTACATTTTAGACTTTTAGGATGAGGTTAGGGTAAGAGTTTGACTGTGTGTGCACATGTAAAGGGCAGCATGCTGGCTATTTTAGTACAAGGGGCAGGACTTTGTAAGATGAGAAAGGTAACCTTTCTCTCTGTCCTACACTTGATCTTTTTTCACATATGGATAATTGTCCAGAGTGTCAGCCTTTTCTTCTGTACCATTTCTTATTGCTTGTACCAATATAGTGATTCTCATTGGAGCACTTAGCATTTCTCCTTTTTTCTCCACATTTATTTTTTGTAGTTTTATAGTCTGGGCCCACGTTTCCAAATCTGAAAAGATTTCCGTAATGGGACTGATATGAATGATAAATTAGACTGATCATATAAAATATAGATTATACAGCTTCAACATGCATTTCAAATACTATTTTATGTTTACACTGTATTTAATTAACAAAACCTTCCAAATAAATTCTCATAAACCACTGCCACAATGGTCAGTGAGAGATTTAATTATTATAACATTTGTAACATTTTTATATATCAAAAGACAATTGAATGAACACACTGAACTGTACAGTATTTTACACTTCTATAGTATGTATAATATTTATATAGATGATTCCTCAACTACTCAACATGCTGTAGCATTATCTGTCCAGCTGAAGGCAAGGAATAGGTGTATTTAAATCAGGAATGCAATCTTGATCTTGTGATATTTTGCAGCTGTTCAGGTCATCTCTGTTGTATTTGCACTGGTAGTCAAACTAATGCTGTTGTATAGAAATAATCACAGACTGCCTTTACAATAATCCAACAACATGATATGATGTCTGATGTTCCTGGTGTGGAGAGCCTAAAACATATTTTCTGTCCCGCTACCAGTAAGAAAGAAGGGCCAAACAGCTCTCTGAACAGTATGATGCAGGCATGTTAGGCTTGTTCATATCCCTCCATAACACTAACCCATGTCTGCCAAATGGCCAGATATTTGTTTTTCATTGTCCCGGCTGCTCATGTTTTCAGATGGTGAAGGCCGGGGACACCAACCAGGATGGAATGCTGGACTTTGAAGAGTTCACGCAGTATCTTCGCAACCATGAAAAACAGCTGAAGATCATGTTTAGTAGCCTGGACAGGAACAATGACGGTCTGTAGCAGCCCACAGTACAAAGTTGAAATAATAATTGATGGCACTATTACTAAACGTATCTTTATCCTCTCATTTCTCTCTCTCTCTTACTGTGTGTGGCTGGTGGATCTTTGCAGGTCAGATAGATGCAGCAGAGATCCAGCACTCTTTACACACTATCGGTGTGGACATCAGCCTCAAGGATGCCACCAGGATTTTGCAGAGGTCTGCTAACAGTATGTTTATGTCTGATGTCACATCACATTAGGGTCTAAAGTAAGAACCCTCACAAAATATAAAACCCTGGCCTGGATGAACACTGAAAATTCTCGCGCATTACCCTCGTATATTTCCATCTGGGCTATATCACATGGTTAAAAATACAGAGGCTGATGTTTCTTACCTTGCTATAAGCTTCAATTGACAAAAAGGGGGTCTCGTCTTCCTGGGTTGTAATATAATGGACTGCCTTCAGGTTAACTGGCTTGCAAAGTAGTTCACAAACCAGTTTATATGAACAGTCAAAGGCTTGTAAGCTTTACCATGTTGCACGGCCACACCACCAGCCAAGGATCTATCTATCCAGTCATTTTCCTGTCCTGTGAACAAATTCCATCCGCCTCCTAAAACTGCTCTCTGAGTGCGTTGAATAAGAGGTTTGTGTTTGGAGTTTAACAGTCAACTGTCAATCAAATCAATCAATCAGTTTTGATAGTCATTGAGTTTAAATGGCTGTTTAAACGTCAAACTTCTGAGCTTTGCATCCTGATATGATATATGATATGACACAGACATCAAACTTTCAGTTTTGCATATTCAGTTCCTCGGTTAGGCTGTGGTAAAGTGTCCTCTCATACAGTGTTATATATTACACAAATCCCCACTGATCATGTACCTCAGTGGGGATCTAAATGATTTTACTTTCTATGAATTTCAGAACGTGTTTATATGTTTGTCACTCAGAATGGACAAAGACGGTACCATGACCATTGACTGGAATGAGTGGCGAGACTACTTCCTGTTTAACCCTCTCACTAACATGGAGGACGTTGCACGTTACTGGAAACGTTCAATGGTGAGCTCACACACACAGCATTGTGTATCTCTAAATATTGTAATGTTTGGGTTAAAGCAGCAATTGCTTAAAGCATCAGGTAAGCAATGTGTGCCAAACAAATGCACATTATGTGCAGTACTTCCAGTCGTCCATAGTAACACAAAGTATTAATGACATAAAACAAAGAAACAGGATTTTGAGAGGAAATTGGCCTCTTGAGTTTGACTTGTTTGAAGCGTTTCACCTCTGGCTTCCAGACACGCATTGCCCTTTTGATGTGTCAACTCTTTCGTTCTTCTCTATTATCATAATTTATGATCCTCATTCCAACCACCACGGGTCCAGTAGATGTTGGATATAGGTGAGCAGCTGACAGTCCCAGATGAATTTTCTGAAGAAGAGAAGAAGTCTGGCTATGTGTGGCGGCAGCTGATGTCTGGAGCCATAGCTGGATCTGTATCTCGGACTGGGACCGCGCCCTTAGACCGCCTCAAAGTCTTCCGACAGGTAAGTTATGATATCATCAGTCTGAACCAAATTATCATTCATGTGTCACTGCTTATGTGTGAAAACTTTGTTTATATTTGATTTGTTGCAGAGAGTTTTGAGCTGAACCTTCAGTCAGCCATTACTGCTTTTATTTGATTTTTTTTACACAAAGTGTTCCTCTCTGACTCTGCTCTGCCAGGTTCATGGTTCCACTGATTTTAAAGGGAATGTGCTGAGCGGTTTTCAGCACATGGTGAAAGAAGGAGGACTACGGTCTTTGTGGAGGGGCAATGGAATCAATGTTCTTAAAATTACCCCAGAAACTGCTGTCAAATTCACAGCTTATGAACAGGTGGAGTAGAATTGAGACCTTCCCTTATTGTTTTATTGTTTTTTGGGGGGTTTTGCACATCTGAACATCCATTCATCTTTGATCTCTATCTAATTATTCTCTTGAATTAACTGCCCAGTCATTTGCCAGATATTTAAGGGAATAGTTCAACATTTTGGGAAATACGCTCATTTGCTTTCTTGCCGAAATTTAGACAAGAAGATCAAAACCAGTCTCTTGACTGCAGCTTGTTAGCTTAGCATAGCATAAATACTAGAAACGAGGGAACTGATGGACTATTTCTTGGCTTTCATTTGTTGATGACAAGACTCCAGGAAGTCACTGATCCCAGCCAAGAAATAGTCTGATACTATCTGACACATAACCTCCGTAAAACCTCTATGTTTTTTCACTTTGGTAATTGTATGGATTAAACAATCTAAGTATAATATTAATATCTTAACTAGTGAGGTTCAGACGTGTTGGTAGGTGGGTTTTATTACCTTTTTGATATCAAATCTTGTTAACTTTATTCTCTCCTTTGCTCTATAACTCTGCATAGATCAAGAATGTGATGCGTGGCAGTAATGAAAAAAGAAATCTGAGGATTCATGAGAGGTTTGTTGCCGGCTCTTTGGCTGGAGCTACAGCTCAGACAGCCATCTACCCAATGGAGGTAATATCAGGCACACGTACACACGTAGAAACATTCATATAGTTTGAAGAAAACACACTTTCTGGGTGTTGCATGACAAGCGAAATGACTGATGTCTTTTCTCTTTCTGTTTGTTCTTCTTGTTTCCTTTCCATCTCTTCGCTTCCTTTTGCCCACAGGTGCTGAAGACCCGTCTCACACTAAGAAAAACTGGCCAATACTCAGGAATAGCAGATTGTGCCAAACAAATTCTACAGAGGGAAGGTGTCACAGCCTTCTACAAGGGCTATGCACCCAACATGCTGAGTATTGTTCCTTACGCCGGCATCGACCTGGCTGTCTATGAGGTCAGATAGACATGGAAGCACTCAGCTTTCACGGTGCATCTCCTTAGTGTTTACCTTCTTCTTACTTCCTCTATTCCACAGACTCTGAAGTTTGCCTGGCTGAACAGGAACAGAGGTTTAACTGACCCAGGGGTGATGGTGTTGGTCGGCTGCGGTGCCGTTTCCAGCACCTGTGGGCAGCTGGCAAGTTACCCACTGGCACTGATCCGCACCCGAATGCAGGCACAAGGTCAGAATAACTGTGGCCATACTGATACAGATGTGTGGCAAATTACAGGAATAAACAACATAATGAGTAGTTAGGTGGTGGACCAAAATGAGCCTCCAGAAGAGCTTCAGTGCCCATTGTCATAGACTCACAAAGTCCCTTGAACACTACTGGAGGAATAAACGCCATTATTCAAGAAGATATTCCCTCATTTGGTCGTAGTGGAGAGTGCTGTAAAAGTATCAAAAATCAGTTCCCACACATTGTCAACACTATGTAAATGTCTTAAATTGCTGTACTAGCATTTGTGTTACTTTTACTCACCTTTTCTCCTATGCACCTGTCTGCATGCAGGTGTGTTAAAATCACTTTTCTTATATAGATGTAGCACTGTTTATCGTATCAGCTCAAAATCTTCCATAGGTGTTCAGCTGGGTTTAGATCGGATGACCTCAAAGGCCATATTTTATGATTCATACTGTCTTCACACTTATAGAAGAGAATGTGTTGATGGAGCTCATCTTGTTCTCTCCTCATAGCTTCAGTAAAGGGAGCCCCTAAACCCTCCATGTTGGCTTTGCTTCACAACATCGTGACCCACGAGGGAGTGACTGGACTTTATCGAGGAATTTCCCCCAACCTGCTGAAAGTCATCCCTGCTGTCACTGTGTCCTACGTCGTCTATGAATACACGAGGATAGTCCTGGGAGTGGACATTGAGGGTAGGAGGGGTGGGAAAGGGAAGGGGTAGAAAAAGGTTATATGGTTTGGGGTGGCTTTCTTCTTCAAGCACGTACAGGTCTGTCGGCAATGCATGTGGAAATGGGCCTTGACCGTGGATGAATACATGGGCCTGTAATCACAAGTCTTGAGTTTTCAGGATGAGGATGACAGGATGGAAAATAAACCATGGAAGGAAAAGAGAAAAACAACACATCGTTATATATACTGTATATAATCTGTTGCAAAAGGCTCACATTTGGAGGACCTCACCTGAACTGGCAGCTGCTGTGATGAGTTTCAAGTGTGATATTGCATTGCAGTGCATGCCAGCAGTTGTGTGAAAGCTAATCAACTGGCCTCCTGCTACTGCATTGACTTGGACAGATGAAGACTTGCATGAACCTTCCTGAGAACAAACAGGTAAAAGGTGTACCCAAACTTTGGAAGCCATGTTACATTCCTACAGCATTATTTTTTCTCCTAGGTGGTATATAGAGAAGATAAAGGATTGATAGGAGGACTGATCCAATTTCCTGTTCTGTAAGTGAGGGGAAACTGAAGGCGCTGCACACCGGTGGAGTTACACAGTCAGGACTTCGATTGACATGTGGTGGAGTTACACAGTCAGGACTTCGATTGACATGTCTTATAAACAAATGTTACAAATGCTAAAGTCCAGAAATGATGACAAAACAACAACAGAACATTACTGAACGGAACACTTGAATGACAACTGAAACAGTGGATGGTGGAAAAAAGGAAGAAACACTGCCAAGGAAGGATTAATACTGAGTAAAGCACACCAAAGGAGCTTATATTGTACTGGAGTGAAACTGCCAAAGTCATATCAATAGGCATAGAGGACCTATGATAACCTCTCATGCTAAATGCTCATGTTTTATGTGTTCCTAGGCAGAAAGGTGTGTTTGTGTCTGTTTTCTTATGTGTGAAACATCCTCAGGGTCCAGAGCCACATAAACTGTATGTGCACAATATGCAGGTTTAACACTATGGTAAAGTGTGAACTTTGTATCATTTAAAAATAAGAAATTAGATTTAATGCCAATGAACATTTTTGATGTGTCAGTATTTATTATGGACTGTGTAAATAAATGCATGCATGGTGCTGCTTTTCTTAAATAAATGCCACTGAGCTTTTTTCCGAAGAACTGAAATGCTGAGAAGAGATAGCTGTCTGTAGACACATCAGCCTAATGAAACCACTGCAATAATACTTAGCAGTTTGTCCTCATGAAGTATTGAGTACCACTTTGCTTTTAGTTGCTGTGCAACATAAGAATATGACGTTCTTAGCTACTGTTACACTGCTGCTAATTATGCTTCAATATATATATATATATAATATATAATATATATATATATACACACACACACACACACACAGATCAGCGATAACATTATGACCACCTGACTAATATTGTGTAGGTCCCCCTTTTGCAGCCAAAACAGCTCTGACCCGTCGAGGCCTGGACTCCACTAGACCTCTGAAGGTGTGCTGTGGTATCTGGCA
>JAVQJF010057376.1:0-24240 GCA_036023855.1 Gadopsis marmoratus
TACAAATTGATATCGGTCTGATAAATAAGACTTAAACCAGCCTAGTGCGGTGCCTGTAATGCCAAGTAAACATTCCAGTCTCTGCAACAAAATGTGATGATCAATGGTATCAAAAGCAGCACTAAGGTCTAACAAGACAAGTACAGAAACACCTGCAAGCTGCTCAGTGCAGCCAGTGTGATCTGCCCCCCCCCCCATATCTATCCTGTCACTCACAATCTTCTCTGCCCTTCAGCCCACCACTCCCCCAAACTGGGTTGTTGTCTGAATGTGGACTTGGTTCTGTGTCCAAACATAATGTCCAGCCCCCCCTGAAGGTTTTCATGTTTTATTCTTTTACAACATTGAATCAAAGTAGATTTAATGTGGACGTAATCTTTTAATGCCAAAGTGAAAACATATCTACAAACTGAAAATATACAAATATAAAATGCATGTTTGCATAAATATTCACCAAGTCGCTGTTCAGCAGATGCACCTTTGTTAGCAGTTATAGTGGGACAGGTAAAAAAAAAAGTCTTAATATTTCAATAATAAAGTCGTCGAGTGAAGAGTCGTCATATTTGGAGAAGTCGTCGTATATCAAAAATAAAGTCCTAATTGTTTAAGAGATTTTAATACTTTGTCATGATCTTTAGATGTAACTCTGCGTCACCTTCGGTGGCGGAGGATTGATAACGATGTTGAAGCGTAACCGGCTGCCTTCCCGTGTCTCCGTCTTTTACAGGCCATCATCATAGTAGTGACAGTCGCCTTTGTCCAGGTAAGTCAAACAAATGTCGGCCTCAGGATTATTGTCGAGTTTATGGCCACGCGATGAACAAATGTTTGCAGCGTGACTCTGTATAGAGTGTGTGTCGTTACTTGTTCTCTGTGTGTAGGAGTACCGCTCAGAGAAGTCTCTAGAAGAGCTCGGGAAGCTGGTGCCTCCAGAATGTCACTGGTGAGAGTTCAATCCGTCCATCTCCTCTTCCTCCTCCTTAACAAGAAATTGTTTAATAGACGCCTACTGGTGCCATGAAACTGCCAGTTTTTATTTGCACTGCACAGTACAAGAAAGTGGCTTTTAGTTTACTTTATAAAACAGAAAAGCAGCAGATCTTTGAAAACATTATGATGTCACATAATGTTTAATTTAGCAGCTGTTTGATTGGATTGTATTCGGCACAAACGACCTAAACAGAGTTCAGCACTAGCTAATAATCAAACCTACAGGACACTATGGAGTCAGGCACAATCTTTCTTACGCAAACGTCTAACAGGAGAAAATTAAAACCAATTAATGGTAATCGCATTACTTGTATTGAGATGATGGATTTAGAAACAACTGAAACAAATAGCACATGTCAACTCGTAGACCGCGGAACACAATAAAACGTCGCCAAGAACATGAGACATCCGACCGGCCGAGAACTTCTGTTCTGAAACTGCTATCTTTCTTCGTTCACTATCTTTTCCACAAAATAAGGGTTAAATCAACTTTAAAGCAACATCATGCAAGAAATGGTATCTCTGTGCGACATGGCGCCCCCTACAGTTATCAGAGTGCAGTTCCCCCTCATGGAGAGCTGTACACGGATTTGGATTTGGTGGGCTAACGTTGCTAACGCAGCCAAACATCACGGCGAGCCGTCTGTCCTGCAGCCTTTTATTACATGACGCTCTCGCCAGCGACTAAAGGCCAGTCCCACCTTTACGCTTGCTCGGCCACTCTCTCTTTTTCTCTTCTTGGCTTCCTCCCTCAGCGTCCTCTCCGGTCTCTTGGCCTCCGCCATGACATTCGCATGGAGAACACCGAGCTGGACCCGTGTGTGTCGTGGTGCCGTACAACGCTACGCACTTCTCACTTCTCGTGGGAGATCGTTCCCGCTCAACCCGAATTACATAGTTCAAGAACAGGGCACGTTACAAGTCAGTGTGCCATCAAAATGCTCCTGAAGCTGTTATTTTAAGTTCAGAAAGGTGCATAATGTTCCTTCAAGACACTTGATTGGAGGCAGATTTTCTCAGGCGCATCCATCCGGCTCAGAGAAGGAAAATATTCCTTCAAACAAAGGAACTCTTCAGGCCTTTATGTACATTTTAAATAACAGCAGACTGAAGGAACAGCTGCCCCTTCAGCTGGCAGAGGTTCTCACACACTGCAGAAGCTGTAGCTGCAGGCCTGTAAGCCGAGAAGGTTTCATGTTGTGGTTGAACAATCAGGAACAGATCGTTCTCTCTCTCTCTCCCCAGGTTCAAAAGTACTTTAATGACCTTACTGTTGTACTTGTCAGTATCAGTGCACCATCAAATACTGGGCTCCCTCTCTGGAACAGTTTGAGATTAAATGTAAAGTCGCTGTTTTTGGTACATGTCGTCAGGACTCGCCTGAGAAAACGTCTTATTTTAAAATGCCAAACACTTTTGATTTTTTTCTTCATCTTTTCTTGCCTCTCTTGTTTCTTTGATCTGCTGTTATTGCTCTCGTGTTCTTAGTGTTGTGTTCTGGGGAGTTCCTAAACACAGGGTGAGCTGGTTCTCTTGGGTTTTGTTGTTCTGTGGTTTTTCAGGCTCCGTACGAAGTCTTGAAAGTGTGGAAGATGCTTGAACTTGTATATACTTCTTGAAACATGCTTGTTTTTTTGTTTTGTTCTTCATAATCTGGTTGTTTCATCATCGACACAATCACTCGTAGAAACCTGAAGCCTTTTAATGTTTGAAATGGTCCCGTCATCATTTTTCCTTTTTCTTTCCTTTTTTATAGTAATGATTTAGATGTGGTGATTGAAGGCTTGAAAAGTTTCTGTCTGATAAAGCTGTACACACCCGTTGATTTGACTGATTTGACATAAGCAAATGAGTGTTTGAAAATTAAAATCCTCTCTTCCTGTCAGTATCCGGGACGGGAACCTGGAGCACCTGCTGGCCAGAGAGCTGGTTCCTGGGGACACCGTGTGTCTGTCGGTGGGAGAGCGAGTCCCAGCAGACCTCCGCCTCTTCGAGGTACACGGTCACGTACACGCACGCAAACACGCTCATGTTTAATCAACACGAAAGCTATTGTTAGTTCAAGATTCTACAGGGCTTCTCCTTTTGTTTATCCAGCACGGGTTCACTTCCAGGAACACCGTGTTTGCACTCGCACACTGTGTGCTGCCCAGCAGTCCCACAGTCGTGTGTTTTATTTTACAGCTCTTATTTCCTCTAGCTTCCTAGAAAGCAACTGATATGCAACCGGAGGTTCGTTAGTGAGTTCCTGGAAGAGGCTGAGTCACTCTGTAGTAAATGAAGGGACGATGTATCCACTTCCAGTTAATTGGCTTCATTGAATTGCTTGTCTAACCTAGAGAGTCTTTTGTTGCGTTACAGCAGGTCAGCTCGCCAAGCAAACATACAACTCAACATTTATCAACAATTAAGTTTCTGATAATCATGCACTTGGGTTTCAGGGTAATTTCTCTGGGCATCAACAACCACTTACAAACTCATTAGACTTAAATACCTTACAAACTTCCATCAAATATTTATGCTTTAAGTCATCATATCAGCGTTAATATGTACCTCTCTGGTGCCGTCATTCTCATTGAATTCTGGACTACTAACTTAGTCAGTCTGGAAGCTACAACAAAACAACACTATTAGGAAGGTCCGCTTATGTTCTGTGTTTAAATGCACCTCATGATGCTTCTCCCTGTCTGCTAATTGACTGTTAAACAGGCAGGTGTGGTTGTGAAGGGAAATCCTCTACTACTAGTTTTGCTTTACATAACTGTATGTAATTATCTTAATTTTTAAAATGATCTTCCCAAATTGGAATGTTTTCATGTCTCTTTATTAGTTAATTGTGGTATTGCCTTTTCTGTTAGCACGTCTGTCTTTGTTCTCTTGCCTCATTGGGCGAGAGGCGGGGCAACTGGTGATTGACTGGACTGGTCGCCAGTCAATCACAGGGCAGACAAACACACACGGGGGCAACTCAGGGTTCAGTGCCTTGCCCAGGGACACTTCGACATGTGGACAGGAGGAGCTGGGATCGAACCACCAATGGACGACTGCAATTTAATTCAATTTTATTTATATAGCACTACATCATAACAGTTATCTCATAGCACTTGTTAATATAGTTTGAGAGACCATAATGTAAAAAGATATAGATTGACATTGTCAGTGTTTGAGTGTCAGTCCTCCACCCTCTCAGTCGACAGACCTGTCTGTGGATGAGTCCAGTCTGACGGGGGAGACCACACCCTGCTCCAAGTTCACCCCCCACCAGCCAGCATCCACCAACGGAGACATCTCCTCCTGCAGCAACATCGCCTTCATGGGGACACTAGTGCGCTGCGGCAAAGCCAAGGTACCGGCAGGATTATTCCATTTCCATGTCTTCAACTCAGATTGTGTTTTAAACTGTTAAAATTGTTGAATTATGTTTGCTCCATCAGAAACAGCCTGATACAGCTTTGCTTCTTTATTTTATATTTTCCCTTGGTGTAAAATCCAATATCCAGGTAGCGTTGAAATGTTAAAAAAAAAAAAAATCTTAGAATTCCGATAGATCCAAATGTGATTTTCTTAGTGAGAGAATGCTGAGTAACAGAATGGAACAGAAGCCAAGTTAATGTTGAGACGGTCAGGTTTCGTTTGAGAACTTAAACCAGAAGTGTGGAGCTGACTTATATTCACAAAACCAAAACAGAAGACATACATTCAGTCCAACATGGGTGCAGGAATATAAAAATCAAGTAAAATAATATAAATCAAATAACACAAACTAGGTGTTATACACGTTCTGATGTGTTTGTGTGGCGTTCCTCAGGGCATCGTCATAGGAACCGGAGAGAACTCAGAGTTCGGGGAGGTGTTCAAGATGATGCAAGCAGAAGAGGTACGTTCTCCTGAATTAAATCAGATTAAATGAAATTAAAATAAAATGCCAACAAGCTGTTTGATGTTATTGTCCACCCAAATCTACAGATGTTACAGCAACATACAGAACACGTTACAGTCGGCTTCCTCCATTAATCCAGTTTTTTAAATGTGTAAACAACAACCCTGTTTTCTGTGAGTTTTTTTTTTTCTTGTCAACTGTGCAGCGTCTCTACGCCTGCAGCCCTGCACACTGTTGGCTAGCTGGTTTGTTTCTGACTCACAGAGCTGAGTATGAAGCTCTGAGCTATATACAAAGGATGCCCCTAAAACCTGAATAATATCGGCGTATCACACATGTCTTAATAGGAAAATGCTACATTCAGAATAAGGTCTAATTATTTAAGAATATCCCAACAGAATATGCTGTTTGTGTGACTGGTATCAACGTCGGACTATTGTCATATTCAGAATAATAGTGGAGAATGAGTGTGCATCAGTGTGACAGCAGGGGGGGTGAAAGGAGAGACAACTACATGTAGCGATACATCTTTTAAAACTGACACTTACACAAAGTAGCTCCTTGAAGATGGAACAAGTTTTCACCGCTCAACGTTTGTCTGCGAGACAGTTACTGTAAGTGAAAACCGAGTGTTTCCCTCCCTCGGTCAGGAAGCAGCGCCTTGCATCACCGTCGATGTTCCAAAATAAGGTTTAACCAAAATGTTAAAATAAAGATAACGTGAAAGAAAAGTTATTTAGTTACACATTTTATAATTTTGAGTTTCTTGTTGCTTTAATTTGATTCGATGTAGAGCTGCAAGATTATTTTCATTATTGAAGAATATGCTCGTTATTTTCATGATCAATGCTCAGCACAAATGGATTCTTTTGTCCGACCAACAGTCCAAATCCCAAAGACTCTTCATTTACTGTCAGAAAGGACAAAGAAAAGCAGCAAATCCTCACATTGAAGAAGCTGGAAGCAGCAGATGTTTTGACAGTATTTGCTTGAATAATGACTGAAAAGATTTATTGATTATCAAAATAGTTCACTTGCATAAAAGAAGGTAAAAATGTAAATGGACAAACAATATAATGGAATCGGAAGCTTGGGACACACGCATCTCTCCACTGTGAGCTTAAGATTTTTTATTTTAGGTGAGTTTGTTTTGTCGGTTACCACGTTAACTTTTAAAGTCTGTTTGGTTGACGTGGCTCCGAGGACACTCAGTGCCACCGAAGATGGATGCAGTCATTGCATCACAAATAACTTTGTAAGTAAACAATCTGTTTCCTGTTTGTTTTGTTCAGACTCCTAAAACGCCGCTCCAGAAGAGCATGGACCTGCTGGGGAAGCAGCTCTCGCTCTACTCCTTCGGCATCATCGGTCTGTTGGTTTGTCCTTCAGCCGTCGGTATGATCATGCACGCCTTCGTTTTCGGTGCCTGAGCTTAGTGTCGCGTATGTGCTGTCTGTGCCGTGTTTCAGGGGTCATCATGCTGGTGGGCTGGCTGCAGGGGAAGAGGATTTTGGACATGTTCACCATCGGTGTCAGGTAGCTGAACTTCACTGTCGGTGCAGCTGACTAAAGTCTCTGAAAGCTGAATGATGCCTCTGTGTGGATTTTCTGCAGCACAGTCGCCCGTATGTCTGTGTTTGGTAAATGATTGAACCCTGGCAGCAGCTTTGGCAGCTGTCAGTCCGCCAGTCACTTCTGTTATCAGATTACAAACAACTGAGCTTTGTCATGGTGACACTTTGACTTGTGGCAGGTTACGCAGCCTCGACTTACTGACACGCTTGGATGGGACGAAGCCGTTGATGTTGGGTCAAGACAGATGATTCACTTCTGAGAGCGAGATGTTAACATGAATATCAACAATCATGTCTCTGGGTTTCGTACAGCGCTGGAGTCAGGGCATGGTTAGCGTAGCTTAGCATGAAGACAGGAAGCAGGGGGAAACAGCTAGCCTGCCTCTGTCTGCCCTGATGAACACGCTGCATTTTGTTTGTTTTAGTCCCACAAAGCGAAATATAAAAACCCAGTTTGTAGTTTTAGAGGGACTTTTATTCTGGAAGTATTTCCCAGTGAACAGTCCTGTGCAGCTTCCTGAAGTCTTGTCACTCTGAGGTTGCCAGGTTTGGTGCCATCTTGCCTGAACAGAGAGCCAAACCCAAGCTTGAAAAATAGCATGGCATGATATTGAACTTCATCAGTGACGTCATTCTTTGGAACAAAGTGACTATTTCCCAACTTGTGATGGAAACTCGACGGGCTGTACATCAAAGTTACAGAAACAGGTGAAATGAGGTTTTGAGAAATAAAATAAAATACCAGAACAAACACTGACGAGCGCAGCCTCCAAAACACAGACGATGTTTCACTTTACTAACCTGTGTACCTGACGTGATGTGTGAACAGTTGTATTCATTTATTGATCACTGATCTGCGCTCCTTCAGTCTGGCGGTCGCTGCCATCCCAGAGGGTTTACCCATTGTGGTGACGGTGACGCTGGCGCTCGGTGTGATGCGCATGGTGAAGAAAAGAGCCATCATCAAGAAGCTTCCTATCGTGGAAACTCTGGGTATGTTCGTCCCGACACGCTGCCACTGATAGAAATGATCAATGAACTGTGACGTTGAACAGAAAATGATCCGGCTTTCTCTCTCCAGACCAAAAGGTGAAAACGAGACAATTTCCAAGTTTGATTCAGAGAGACATTTTAAAAAATATACAATTTTTTTTGCAGAAACAAACTGCATGAACTCCCCAGAAGCTTAAAATCCAAGAACTGAAAGTTGGCACAGAAAGAGAAGCTTTCTAATCCTTTCTTAAATGATTCAGGAGATTTATTTTTTAATAAATGCAGTTTGTTTGCCCCTTTTTAAAATGGATTTATAGGTGTTCTTACAATTCAGAGTAAATCTTCCTAAAATAATACAGTATACTTCTGTCATTATGAGCTGATGCTTCTTCATACAAAGTAATTTGGTGTGTGTTCAGATGTTATTAGCTAGCTGTGTGTGCATGTGTGTTCTCCGTCAGGCTGCTGTAACGTCATCTGTTCGGACAAGACGGGAACTCTGACCAAGAACGAGATGACCGTCACTCAGCTGTTCACGTCGGATGGACTCCACGCTGAGGTCTGGCCGTCCCGCCACCATCAGTCATCAGAGGAAACATTTCACAAGTTTAGATCTGGATACAAGCTCAAAGCTTAACAAACGACACCAACACAGAGGTTTTATGTGTCTGTGTGTTTTGTTGCTACAGATTTAATTTCCATTTTTAACAGTCAAATATTTCATGTAACAAAACAGTAAAATAGTCAGCGTATTGCAAAGGAAAACATTTTTCATAGACTTGCCAGGAAATGATAAGTGTGACATGCAGAAGATGATTCGGTGCACTAGAGGCTAATAACAGCTGTTATTTGGTGGGGATGAAGTGGGTTTGGTTGTCGGCTCTGTAAGTGTTTTGCTCCTGGCGCCGCGTCAGACTGAAGTGATTATAAATGTCAGGATGCTATTTAGTCAACATTAATCAACATTAATTTGTGGAAACGCTGGATATGAAATCGCAGCTGAGAACTGAGCTGGTTGCTGTATTGTGTGGCGTCTGTACCTGAGGAAGGTTCAGTCAGCTTCCCGCAGCCCACGGAGAACAGGCCGACCCACTTCCTCCATCTGGAAATCCCAGCTGCCATTCTGGAAAAATGGGTCAGGTGGCTGAGGACCGGGTGGCACAGTTTGGTTTTCACTTGATGGCAGTAATGTGACCTCTAATATGATCAAAGTCAGTGTCTTACTGACTGACACGGCGCTGCGCACAAGATGTGAAATAGATAAAACAGCATATATACACGAACAGGAAGTGACAGTGCAGGAAAGTAGAAGATGGCGGTGAACATACCTGTCGCGTCGTCTTCTATACTTGAAGAGAAACAAACCATAAAGGTTATTTTCATTATTAGCAGTGAGATTTGTCTTGTTAGAAGACATGTTTTGCAGTCTCACTGACAGGTTTTTGACCCGTGACGTTGTCTTGCAGGTGACAGGCGTCGGCTACAACGGAACAGGAGAGGTGTTACTGGGCAGAGAGATCGTCCACGGCTTTTCCTGCCCTTCCATCAGCAAGATCGTGGAGGTGAGTCAACACATCCGGGCCGCTGCAGGTCCTGACAAAATCAGGATATTAACTTCCGCTTGTCTTCTTGATGCCACCACTGTGAGAGCAGTTTGTGTTCTATCGTGCTAAATTAATTAACTAAAAGTACAAAACTAAACATGCTTTATTTGGTAGCAGTTGTAATGGACAGTTGTAATATAGTAATACACTGTATAGAAAATAGTAGGAGAAGAGATGTTAATTGACTGTGTGTTTGTGCTGTTAGGTTGGCTGTGTGTGTAACGACTCCGTCATCAGGAATCACACTCTGCTGGGCCGGCCAACGGAGGGCGCTCTCATCGCCCTCGCCATGAAGGTACAAACACTGTACTGCAGCTCAGCCGTTAATTCACACATCTAGATGCAAAACAACCCTGATGAAGTTCATATCCTGAACCACGTCCAGTTCCAAATGTATAGTTTTGTTCAGAAACATGCTTTTAATTTCTGACAGCAAAGTTTGGACCTAATGAGCTCCCATCCCGTGGTGAGCCACGCGTTAACACAGGCACAAGACAGAGTGACGCTAGTGATGCACAGTGTGTCTGCGTGAAATGTCATCATCAAGATAATTAGGTTCTGTCAGGAAGTCGCTCCAACGTGACGCAGCGTTTCCTGCTGCAGCTTTTTGATGCCTCCAGTCACGTTCAGCTCATGCATGGAATCCTGTCAGCCCCATATTCATATACAAGGGATCTCCTTATTATCATGACCAACCACTGCTGGAAATAAAAATCGACTGACAGGAACTGTGGGGAGACGAAGAGAAAGATGACATACAACATTTCGAAGCAGTGACATTGCAGTTACACATCTTAGACAAGTAGGACTACCAGGACGCCGCCTCTGGCAATGTTTTCATCCTAACAGATGCCAAGTCTGAAGGGAAGACGGTTAATTTTGTGAAGGTCGAGGCGAACGGTGTCCACCATGTTGCATCATCTCGACGATGAAAGAAGAATCTGAGCCTGAAGGACGAAGAAGGATCCAGAAACAAACGTCGTCGGGTTTTAATTTCTTGCAGCCTGAAGCAGAACACTGACTCATGCAGCTTATGTGTGACTGTGAATGATTGATGTTTTTCTCACATTGAAGCGCACTGATGTGTGATTGTTGTGGAAGGATCAGCGTACTCAGATGGTGAACTGTCTCTCCTGTGCGTCTCACAATTTCATATTTAAATGTGCCAAATTGTGTTTTGGTCCAGACTGAAATATCTCAGTAACTATTGGATGGATTTCCATGATATTCTGCACACATATTCATGTTCCACAGAGGATACTGACTCAACTAGCGCCAACATCAGGAAAAAAGTTATGTGTCCAGCACTTTGGTTTACGTCCAAATATCTGCAGAACTACATTCCCATCGGCCTCAGCGACACTGTGTTTACTGCTAATTAGCTAATGTTAGCATGCCAACACGCTGAACTAAGATGCTGAACATTATACCTGCTACACATCAGCATGTTAGCTTTGTTAATGTGAGCATGTTAGCATTTAGCACAGAGCTCCACTGTGTTCAAGTTCAGCCACTAATATAGTCTGGTTTATCTTTTAATTTATTATTTCAATGTTTCCCTGTGTTTCTTTTAGATCTTGTTTTAAAGCATTTTTAATTTCCCTGTTGATTCTAAGGTGTCGCACAAATAAACAAATGGTACATCCTGATGTTTCTGTGAAGTGAACATGAAGTGTCTCTGTCTGATCCAGCTGTGCTCGTGTCTTCCAGATGGGGCTGGAGAGCCTCCAGCAGGAGTATGTCCGCCTGGAGGAGCATCCGTTCAGCTCCGAGCAGAAGTGGATGGCTGTGCGCTGCGTTCACCGCACCCTGCAGGTCAGCATGCTCTCCATCAGTAATCAGGAGATACTTCCTGTCTCCACACGATGAGCAGTCTGTGCTCGGCTGAGTTAGTCACAACCGACCTGGTGTGTACTCAAGAACACAGTGCACACTTATGTTTAAATGAGACAATAAATCTCTTGAAACTACCAATATTTTTTTCCCATGTTGTACCTCAGTCAGCTGTAATCTGATTGGCTGCTATTTGAAAGGCTGAAGTGTCAGTCATTTCTCTCTTAGCAGAAAAACAAATGAATTACTTAATTTCATTGGAAAATATTCATATTGTTTGTCCAATATTTTTGATCTTTTCACTGGTGATTTAGTCAAGAAAGTCTGAGGGTTATTCAAGGCCACAGAATATTTTACATTAATTATGTGAAATCAAACATGTAGTCATCACTTTCCAGTAATGACTAATAGCCCCCAGGTCCCTAATGAAAAAGCACTTAGCACCAATTAGGACTAATGGACTAAGAGGAGGCAGTTCTGTTAGAGAATATAATACAGAAGCTTATAAAAATGCCTTTTGCATGAAAAACTAATCTACAATAGTACAGGCTCATCTGCCAACAAGTGAGATGTAATAAAATGTACTCGTTAGATACCTCGTTAAGTCCTCTGCTGTGTTTGTGTTGCTGTGAGCCTCATTATGCATGTCTGCCTCCCACCCAGGATAAGCCTGGACTTTACTTCATGAAGGGAGCTTATGAGCAGGTGATTCGCCTCTGCAGCTCCTTCAACAGCAGAGGAAGCACACTTTTACTGAACCAACAGCAGAGGGAGCTCTACCAGCAGCAGATCAGCTACATGGGCAGTGCCGGTCTGAGAGGTGAAACACTCATAGAACATAGAGAGATTGTGAGCTAGTTGCTTGTTTCAGCACAGGAACACGCTGGAAACATGTCTGTCTGTCTCTTCCTGTAGTCCTCGCGTTTGCGTCGGGTTCTGAGATGGGGAACCTGACCTTCCTGGGACTGGTGGGCATCATTGACCCGCCCAGAGCAGGGGTCAAAGAAGCCGTGTGCACACTGATCAGCTCCGGAGTCGCCATCAAGATGATCACCGGAGACTCGCAGGAGACGGCCGTGTCCATAGGTGAGAGGCAGGAACAGGCCGCGTGATGGATTCATCATTTATTACGATCCAACAGAAGAGCTTCTGTAGCTAACCGTTATTCTGTCTGTCTGCAGCCAGTCGTCTGGGTCTGTACTCTAAAGGCTGTCAGTGTTTGTCCGGAGACGAGGTGGATCAACTCGACCTGCAGAAGCTTTCACACATCGTCCCCAGAGTGAGACGCACAGATTATGGACAACAGTCCTGGTTATTCTGAAATAGAAAATGTGCAACAGATATTTATTTGAAGCTAGTGAGAGACTCTGAGAGGCTGGAAACAGGAAGCAGTGAATATCACAGAACATACATTTTTATTTCTGCACAGGTTTTGTTTTTGTCTGAATTAAGGGTGAACACTGCTCATTGCATCCTGTGTCTCCACAGATAGCCGTATTTTATCGAGCCAGTCCCAGGCACAAGCTGAAGATCGTCAAGGTGAGCAGGATCAACAGTACGAGCTGGTCTGGGATTTAAACTGTGTGTGAAATATAGCATCAGCATCACTGTACTTCCTGCTGGTGTGAAGTCATGTTCAGAGACAAACTGCCGCACTGACTAACACAGTGCATCACTTAAATACCATGTTTAGGCTGCAACCTTTTTACATTATTCAGTATGGACTCGGGTTGCTCTGTAGACCTTCTGCCAGGATGTTTGGAAACAGGAGATTGATTGATGGAAGGAGATTTTGTTAGAACTGAAAAACCCTCAAAGCTTTTCGCCCAAATATTTCCTTTAATATACCAGACAGATCAGAGAGGACGACGTCCTAAAGTTCAATCAAACAGTTCTGTTCACATATGTATATCTTTAATAGTGTGAATTTGCTTTATTTTGTGTAGGTAGAGGCAATCAGTCGGCTATCCTGGTCTTATTTAATCTCCCTGCACATTAATTTCCATTGTTATATTTACATCATTTGTATGGTTTTAAACTGCAATTAAACAAAACTCAGGTAAAATGTTGCCTTTCAGCTGAATGAAACATTAATATATAACATATATTACATAAAATAAAGTGTTATTGTCAGAGTTGAAAACCTTTTCTTACTATAGTAAAATGACTTAAAGGAAATGTATAATCCGTCAGGATATGAACGTGAAGTCTCTCTGCAGTCCCTCCAGAACATTGGCGCCGTGGTGGCCATGACGGGCGATGGGGTGAACGACGCTGTGGCTCTGAAGGCCGCAGACATCGGCGTGGCAATGGGCCAGACGGGCACCGACGTCTGCAAGGAGGCGGCCGACATGATCCTGGTGGACGACGACTTCCAGACCATCATGTGAGTCGGCAGCGTGGGCGCTCTGGACCCTGCAGCAGATGTTCCAAGGCACCATGACGCTGCAGAAACGAAGTGTAACATCTGCTCTCTGCTTCCAGGTCAGCCATCGAGGAAGGAAAGGGAATTTACAACAACATCAAAAACTTTGTCCGCTTTCAGCTGAGCACGTGAGTAGAACTAACCCTGACCTGGTCGACAGAACCAACTGTTTTTCTTTTTATTAAATGGCTGGCAACACGTTTCAGGCTCTGAGTTCCTCAACGGGGTCGTGTGTCTACAGACACTTTAATAAAATAGTGTGAGATTAAATATAAAGACATCTAGCAGAGTTTTTTTATAGTACAATACTTTCACATCAGCCTGACTCTCCTCCCCCTGCTGGCCTCCAGGAGTATTGCAGCTCTAACTCTCATCTCCTTGGCGACGCTGATGAACTTCCCGAACCCACTGAACGCCATGCAGATCTTGTGGATCAACATCATCATGGACGGACCTCCCGCTCAGAGGTACAGGGGCATCATGGGAACTGTAATTCTGCCCTATAAATTAAGACATGAGGGTGTTTTCAGGCTGATTCACGTAGACTAACTAGGTGAATTCATGAGTCAGTATTCCTACCCTTCAGTATAGAGAGGACAATAACATTTAGACCTTCATGTTGAGGGAAAAACAGTAACATTTATTTTACTGATTTATAAAGTCTTTGGAAGTTTTCATTAATAATGTGTGACTTATTATAGAGCACATAGTTCATTTAGTTGGATTTATAAGCACGTATTAATTTCCTGAGGGAGCTCTTTGAAATTAAACGTGCAGAAAAGATCCGACTCATTTCTGAGATATTTTAAACATTTAGTTTTGAAGGTTTAACAGAGAAATCGAATGATTGAACACTGATGCAAAACATGGCGACGCGTGACCAGTTTTATTGGATGAAATCTGTTGGTGTGTCAGGAGTAGTGAGCGCCTCTGTTGTGTTGTTAGTTTGGGCGTGGAGCCTGTGGACCGGGACGTGATCAGAAAGCCGCCTCGCAACGTGAGCGACAGCATCATCACTCGCAGTCTGCTCATCAAAGTCCTGGTGTCGGCTTTCGTCATCGTCTGCGGGACGCTGTTTGTCTTCTGGAGAGAGGTGACAAACTTTTCCTTCTTTTCTTCCGCCGATGAGGACTGATGTTATCCTTCTAGAAGGGAAAATGTAAATGCACATTTTGTCGGTTCACTTTATTTGGCGTCCATGTAAACCGCACACAAACTTCGTGTGCAAATGCGCTACTGTTTGATGTAAAAGGACGAGCAAGAAGAGCTTCGTGCACCAAGCACAAAGTGAAGGAATAAGACGGCAATAAGATCAGATAACGAAGAGGGATGACAGAAGTGTAGTAAAACTGTTTTTTTGTTTTTCAGTTGCAGGACAACATGATCACTCCTCGAGACACCACCATGACCTTCACCTGCTTTGTCTTCTTTGACATGTTCAACGCTCTGAGCTCTCGATCACAGGTAACGCACCTTTAGTGAGCTGAACTTTGTGCTTCTTTTTCCACCTTCCTGATGAACAGCTTCCTCCTGAGAACACCAACTGCGCTGGTCTCTTCTTGGAGGATGATAGTATGTTTGATCCTGATACTTGTTGTCGTCACACAAGCTAAGTGATGATGATTATACGACCGGTTTGTGGCTCCGCAGACTCGTATGATCCATGAGTTGGGTCTGTGCAGTAACAGGACGTTCTGCTATGCCGTCCTGGCCTCCATCATGGGTCAGCTCCTCGTCATCTACTTCCCTCCTCTGCAGAGCATCTTCCAGACGGAGAGCCTCAGCATCTTCGGTGAGAGCAAATTCTTTAAACAATATTTAATGGACTTCACTCATATAGCACTTTTCAAAGCGCTTTACAAATTTGCTCTCTGGCCTGGTGCTGGCCTCCACCGGGTAGCAACACTCCCGACATGTGGACAGGAGGAGCCGGGCACTAGCTGCCTCATATATCCCCCCCCCCACTGACAGGTGCCATGGTAACCAGATAGTCGGTGCTCTTCACTGTCAGAGTTATGGCTGATCGCTGTATTTCATTCTATTTTAAAACACTGCAGATGTTTTGGCTTCAGGTTGGTGGAGCTGTCCTGTCGTAACACTACAAACTGTTCTGATCGTCCTCCAGACCTGCTGTTCCTTGTGGGCCTCACCTCCTCTGTGTGCGTGGTGTCTGAGGCCATCAAGATGGTGGAGAGGTGGAGGGGAGCAGAGAGGAGCCCGCCTGTCGACTGCTTCCATGAGGTATGACCCCCCCCACCCCCCCATCCCGTCTCCTCCCCCCCGTGCTGTCCGGGCCGAAGGACTCTGAGGTTTGGAGGAGGAAGAAGAGGAGGATGAGTGTGATGGGTGTCAGGATCTCACAGCTGATGGCACTGACTAATTAAGACTGCAAGGACTTATGGGATTTTCCTGAGAGCTCCTCAGGATGGAGGAGGGACTCTGGTCTGGGACTGGTGGAAGCTCCCGGCCTCGGGGGGACGGGGACGGGAACAGAGGGAGGCGACGGGTTAGCAGACTGGACTTTGTTCAAACTGGGAAGACAATATGGCCGCTGGGAGATCTGACCCTCTACTCTGTTTGGTCCAGTTAGAGGGCTTTAGTAGAGCTCCACAGCAGCTGCCTGGCCTCGCCGTAGATTCCTTTGGGGGAAGCCGACCACACCTTCCTGCCATGAACTGGCTTCAGTTTGCTCCTCGTTATTTAGGATGTAATCCTCTGAAGAATCAAGGCTAGAGACCTGTAGCTTCTTCTTTTTTTAATCTGTCATGTAGAATGTGTTGACCACTATTCAGCTTGCTTTTCATGGTTGAATGCGGAAACTTCAAACACGCAGGGCGACATGTTTTGACTCCTCTATAGACGGGGTGTGTGGTGGAGGTGTAACGGTACAAAAGCAGCCAAAATAAAATTAACGTCTAACGGAGTTCCTGATTTAGTGCTGTAAAGATGAAAGCAGTGAAACATTTACATAAAATCAATTATTTAAAGAAATCATTTCAGTGCACTTTTAAGCTTTAGCTATGGACGTCTGTGGCTGCCGGTATCAAAATGAAATCATTTAAATCAAATTATTTTCCATTTGTGTGTATGGATTTTGTATTTTCATTTACGTTTTCATAATAATGGACAGATTTCACAAAAGAGGCCTGTCTAGACTGTTATACAGTTTATTATTTCATTTCATTATGTATTAGTAATAAACATATTAGAAACTAGCTAATATCGGGGTGTAATTTTATATTCATGTTTTCAAAAATCCAGATTGCAATTTAGTTTTATTGAGTTGATTTTGCTTTAGTTTAGGAGTATATTAAAAATGAATTGTCAGTTTAATATGAATTTATTTCATTTTGCCAGTAATTATGCTTTTTCAGACATGAAAATAAATGAGTGGATATTACGTTTTATTTAAATTATGTTACACAAGTGGAAGATTGAGATTTGATGTCACATCCTGACTGATTCAATGATTTAATTTTAATATCGACAGCCGTTGACTTCCGTACTCTGTGTTTGCTCACGTCTGCAGCGAGGAAACGGTCCTGTGGTTGTTGTAGGACGGGATATTATATATGTATATTATACACTAGTGTCGATATTAAAACAACCTTTACTTTGAGAATCATGAACATTTCTTTCTACAGAAAAAATGTTTTCATTGAACAAAAGAAGCCAAAGTTCTCAAATAATAATAATAATAATGGCAGAGAATAAGTAAACATTTGACCCCACGTAATGTTTTCTTAGTTGTTGAAACACATTTTCTGTTTCTACAATTTGCCATGAAACCTTGAAGCTCTCGAACACTAAATGTAAATGATTTCGGAGCCTCTTCCAGCTTTCGTTTCTGTTTACTAAAAACTGTTTGCTAAAGTTAGCTTGCTGCGCTGGGCTAACCTGGCTAGCATGATTGAGCTAACTCGCACTCTGGCCCAAACGTCTTGAGTGAAACTCACTGTGACTGAAATTAGACTCACAAGTCTCAGGTTGCTTTCACACCTCACCTGTGTTGTTTACTCCTCTTGGTAATATTTCTATTAATAACTTTATTGATCTCCGGAGGGGAAACTAGTTTGGTAAGAACACAAATCAGAGCACAACTTAAAGGAAACGTAGTTCTTTTTACTTTTCTTGTTTTCCAGACCAACTGAACTAATAGGTGTGAAAGTTACCCATATATTTGCGTGATAAACGTCTTGTTCGAAGAGTTTAGGAGGAGTTAATGTGCCGTTACACCTTCTCTCTGCGATCCACCGATTCTGTTTCATGCTTTTTTCTGCGCACACTGGGTAATTTAAATTAAAAGGTTTCAGTTGTACAGCTGCTGACACACACTTTTCTGCCATATTTAAGCTCCTTCACACGTGTACGTATGAACGTGTGTGTGGTGGTCGAGCGACTGTTTGCTGGTCACCCGGTGAACGTGGCTGGAGTCGAACATCCTGATGCTAAACGTGGAATTGGGCCTCAAAAACCACCAACGCTGACACGACGGCAGCGGTGGCTCGGCCGCTTCAGGGTACAAACACGGATACAATGCTTTCTCATCCTGTGCCTTAGAGAAGTCATTTAAATTATCTCCACTTCAGTGGAAAGAAGCCCTTTACTGACGGACGTCTTCTCCGTTTCACCATTTTAAAAGGAATCGGATATTAACTTTTCCATCTTTTGTAGTTCTTGTTGCTTTACTTCCACCACAACTCAGCAGAGCGAAGCAGTGGTGCTTCCTGGGAAATGTAGTCGACATGGCTTTCAGGAGTTTTGATTTGTAGATACGTCACTCTGCTGCGGTTTGGTAAAGTTAGTTCCATGTAGTTCACCTGGCTGGTAATTTGGAGTTTACAGCACCGGAGTTCAGGGGTTCTTACTTTTTGTTTTCTCCAGGTTTTGATTTGTAACGCGCAGCCTTTGCTGAGGTCAGACAGCGAATCAGGCTGAGATTTTATTTCTGAATGACAAAAAAAGATATTAAAGGAGATGTGCTGTTTTTACAACCTGAGTCTTATTGTTGTAGCTTTTCCATCAACCCTGAGAACATTTCTGCTCTGAGATCTGGTGACGTCTCTGCAACATAGAGGACTTTACAGAGCCACGTCAGCGACAGGGCCCGACTCAGGAAGTCTGACAGGAAGATGTATAGATACGTTTTCAATAAGCATGTTGAATGAGATGAGATGAGAAAGCAACAGGGACCAAACAAACCGGAGTTAAGAAACAGCGCAGCTTACAGGTGAGACATGAAATATGATCCAGAAGTGAGTTTAAAGGTTCAGCAGACAGGCTTTGATTTTAATGTTAAACACTACAGACTGGGTCAGAAGCCAGTACAACATATCATTCATGTAAACTACATCAAGCTGAGGGTGTACACAGCTGGACAGTAGACGGGATGATTGATTGACAGGCTGCGTGGTCGAGATAATATTTCTGCTGTTTCTGCTCCACTGGACCCGTTTGGCCACAGATCAGATTTTAGCTCAAAACGCAGCAGAGTTGATGTTTGTGATTTAACTCCCATGAAGGATCATGGCCTGCGTCCTCTCTCTCACTTGTTTTTTAGGTCTCTCTTCCACTCCCCTACAGCCACATGTGATCAAAACCTCATTGATCCAGATGTACCGTTGGTTTCTCTTCTGCATCTTTTACACTGTAAAATAAGTGACAGTCCATCTCTGGTTTGAACAACGTTCACGAGCGCTCGGTGTATAAATCTGTGCTCCTGTATCTGCTGCGTGTCGGGGGCCAAGTGTGACTGGTCGCAGGTCTTTTTCTCTGGAGCCTGATTGGCTGGAAGGAGTGCGTTGAAGTGTTTCACAAAGCAGGTCGGACCCCATCTGCTGTTGTAACCATGGCGACGTGGAGTCTGAAGTAAACAAGTCATTTTCTTAAGCGAATATTCCAGTGTCTTAACTGTGCTAAAATTATTATTAGATTTGGTCAAATGTCACCTTGGGCTTTTTGGATGGTTTGATGTACGTTATTCAATATTTTGGGGCATTTTATCAACTTTACAGATAATGATTTCTCAATAATGACAGCCCTGATCTGAAGCAAAGCTGTTGAAACTAAAGTTTAAATTTACAAAATGGTAATAACAGGCCAACTGTCTGGAAATTATTAGGACTAATTTAACTTTTTTTTTATGTCTTTATTAAGCCTTAATGTTTGGGACTATTTTAAAAATAAAGTCTGACATCTGAAAACCTTTTTCCTAGTCAATTAATCAATAAGTTAAATTGACAGAAAATTAAACGGCAACGAATTTGATCTGTTAATCGTCATTTTTTTCAAGCAGAAATATTCTGAATCTATTCTGTCTCATGGTTTGTCATAGTATTTTTAATATTTATTTCAATATTTTCTGACATTTAAAAGCAAAATGAAACCTAAAAATGTTCCCCCTTCGATTAATCAATTAGTCTCGAAAGTAATCGGCCAAAATATTTGATAATCAATTTATTATTTCAGTCATTTTTGAAGCAGAAATGTCAAACATTCCCTTGTTTTAGCTTCTCAAATGTGAGGATTAGTAAACCGAACGTCTTTGGGTAACGAGCCTTTTCACAATTTCCTGACAAAACATTTTATTGATGAAAATAATTTGTCTCATGAACAAACTAACTACAACATAATGAGCACCAACACCGATTTCTAAAATAGACAATTTCGTTTCATTTTTCATTGGAACTAAAATACCAAAAACACACTACAGCATGTGGAGTAGGGGCTGTCCACATACTTCTGGCCATAGAGTATGAGAACTGACATTTCTCCCACAGAGACACAAACACAGCTAGTTTCAGAGACCATGTATCCGATACATCACAGGAAACATGTTTTAAAACGTCTGAGATGGAAAAATCTTCCAAACTTAGACCCTCCAGTAAATACAGATGTCACCACGTGACTTGTGAGCTTTGTGAAATGCTGCTTTTTAAGCTTCTTCCTCCGTCGTCTCGGCTGTTGTGACTCTCAGCAGGGGTTCGTCTGTTTTTTTGTTTTGTTTTGTTCTTTTACCGCCGCTTGTGTTTTAACGTCTGGATCACGTGTGAGCAGTGAAACCGAACGGCTGGCTGCTGAGTCTTAAACCCGGCAGAGGACGAAGCTGCTGCTGTAGAGACCCAAACACCGGTCACATCAGCGACCCGCTGTCTTTATCTCCCGTTTTATTTATCGTGTGTGTGTGTGTGTGTGAGAATAAAATGTATATTAAAATTTTATAAATCTTTTAAAGAAGCTCTCTTTGTCTTTATTCGATATTCAGACAGTAGCAGAGTTTATACACAGAACAAGAGATTTAACATTTTCTGCTGGTGCCCCTTCATCACCTTCATTAAGTGCTCATGCATTTAAGAAAACATGGAAGAAATTTACAAGTTATTACAGTGTGATGGCAAAATTGTAACCATACAATCGGTTTTTGAATTGCATTTTGCTTATGCTTTGTCATGTATTGCATTGTTGTTGTGTAAGAAACTGATCTGAGCAGACGTGCTGTAAGAGTGACCGTCTCTGTATGAGGAAGTGACCAGACTGGGGCAGTGCAACAGGATACACCTGGTGTCCTGTTGCACTGCCTGAGCTGCGGCTGACCTCACTGTTCAACCACCTGTTTCTCTATAAGTCTGGCAGTTATTGTCTTCTTGCCACATAGATAAGTAGTTATTTCCACATTGACTGTTGTGTTATCTTGTCTTGTAACTGTTGCACCCAGGGACGGGCTGCGGTTTCTGTTGCTATAAGTAACTACTCCATACTGCCACTCTTTGTACTCTCTCACAGACGGCTTAGGCTCTCTGTCGACGGTACCTTATTTGACAGATTCAACAAAGAAAATCCACAGTCAAATGTTTTTTTACAAAGATTTCAAACCCTTTTTTGTAAGTAGCAGGTGCTGCTGTGGAATACATCTCACACTTAAACATCAAAGTGTCTTAAAACATTTTTATCAGAAAGCATCTTGCTTTTATCTGATGCATGTTTTTAGTTTATTTATAGCACAAGTTGATTGTCACCATTTTGCTGTGGTTGAGGTGGAGCTCACGGTAACGATATACCATCTGTAACCTTCTTTATAAGCTGATCAAATGTTTTGTCTGGAAGATCAAACAGCTGTCGGATAAATGGAATAAAAAGTAAAAAATTTAAGTTAAAGTACCAAAAGTTAAAACGTACCGTTCACCAGCCTGCACACATAATTAACTGATATTTTTCGCCTTAAACCGTTGTCCCTTATTTTGGCGCCTCAAACTATCCCAGGATGCACTGCACTGGCTTCTCATTGGGTCATTGTTTACATCCTCTGAATCCACTGACTATCATCTGATATCGAAGATATGATTTTAAAAAACTACTAAAAAGCTCATCTCAAGGGTTCCAAGACTTATGAAAGGATAAATCGTCATCAGACGATGAGCCCGTTCACCTGGATACAACCAGGGCCTGCTCAAACGGGACAAACCCTTTTAAAGCTGCTGCTGTTCAGACTCAGAGACGAGCTGATGAACACAGTGAAGCGTTTAGCAGCTAAAGAGCCAGATATTTCCCCAAAACCAGAGCTCACAGAGGGGGAAGACTACACACGTTTAAAATGGTTAAAAGTGAATTAATGCTGCTTTTAAAGGGATTAATTCATACTGTTGTCTTAAAAACTGGGATGGCATGAGAATACTGCAAACATGGGTGGAACTGGCACAAACAGCAGCAGCAGCAGCACCAGTCTCCATCTAAAGTAGGAGTCTGAGGGTTCGGTGTGTCCACGACCTGGACCTGGACCTGGACCTGGAGCAGGACAGCTCAGATCAGAGCAGGTCCTGGCCCCTGCGCTCCTCTTTGCGGGCCAATTCCGGGTTTCTGCACCGGTTGTTTCTCTCTTTAGCTCTGTAACGGGTTCTCACCGACACCATGTCATCCAGGTGTAGATCCTGCAGTATTCTGACCGTGCTGCGAACTTCAGTCGCCGTCTCCTCGTCATCCTCGTTCAGGAGGAACAGCTGCTGCAGGTTGGCGGTCAGGTCGTCCAGAGGCTGCCGTGGAGCCGCTGCCTCCTGGGTCTCTGAGGGCGTCGACACCTCCCGAGTATGAAACTGTTGGACGACGGCCAGCATTCTGTTGTACTGCTTCACGCTGCAGCGATCGCTCTTCAGAAAGGGTTTCAGCTTTTCTCCCCTCCTCATCCGGTGGACCAGATGGTGGACCAGCGTCCCCTCATACATCCTGGACAACATTAGAAGGACAAGATGGAGGAAGCAGGGACATCACCTGGGTGAGTGCTACCTGGGAGTGCATATTTAATTTTCTAGCTAGTGAAGCAGAAAATTGCATATCAATCTGTATCAATGGGAGGCAGCCCGGAGTTTTAAAGATGTCCGAAACACCTGGCGGCCTCTACAGGTGTTTACAGCTGCTGTGCACTGGAGGGCTCAGAGGTGATATTATAGCGAACCTGGATTTATATTTCTGGCCTATTTTGTGCTCCACTAATCAATGATTTTTTCTTTAATGACCCTTTTCTGTCCCCCTGATTGATAACGCAACGGGACTATTTTGTAAGTTTCATGCTGGACCCTGATTGGCTCCAAACTAACTGTGATGTCATCAATCCTGCAGGTATGTCCAACAGTAAAAACCTGCATTCAAATTAATAACACCAGGAATAATAATCAATAATACTGAAATCAGATCATTGTAGGACAGGCACAAAAGATATTTCCCTGATTATACTCACACACTTGTAACAGTATTTTTAGAGTGTGGTATTAGTACTTTAACTGCAGTAAAGGATCTGAGTACTTCTGTGATAGTTGGCTGTTTTCATTATCCAAGTTTGAGCCCCAGACTAATGCAGCTAAAGGAGTCGCATGTTTTTCGGCCTGTGGAGACTCACCGTGCGAGCTGTGGTTCAGGCAGCGGGAAGCCCAGCAGCTGGTTCAGGTGGATGCTGTGCTTCAGGCAGGACTGCCACTGGTTGAAGGCGTGAGCCACGTCCACATCCACCTTCTGTTTAAAGGGTTGTTTTTGAATCTGAGCTGCAACACACACACACCTCAGAGTTATAAATGCTTGTAAATGCAAATATAAAATCACAAGCCAGAGCTGAAACTACTGATCTGACCTGATCAGTCAGTCAACAGAGAATTCATTGAAAATGCCGTACAGCTTCTTACATGTTGGAATTTGTTGCTTTTCTTTGTCATGTTTAATAGTGAAGTGACTGCTGACAGTTTTCACTCATTTCTGACATTTAGTACATGAAAACAACAGCCTTTAAACAAATTAACCCTCCACACATTTCTGTGGTTTTCAGATAGTTCCGTTTCTTTTAATTTCTCTGCTTTCACTTCATGTGTTTTGATATTTGTTCGAAGCTCGTTGTCCTGTATGTATTTTGTACTTGGGGGGCCACCGTAAGCCCCTTTCAGACCTGGAGTCTGTAGCATGGAAATAGTGCTTTTGACGAAACAATACCAACTCAGGGCCCCATTTACTTATTAGCTCTTTTTTTCCTGGTTAAAAGCTACAGAAGGATGTAGAAAGTTCATTCTTGACCTATTTCCAGAGTCAACTATGAACATACATATTTTTAAAGTTTCCAGGAGCTTTTGCAATGTGGTTTGGACAAAACAAGACATAGGAAGATGTCAGTCTTGCACTGAAGAGCATTTTTCCCTATTTTTATTTTATAGACCAATCGATTAATGAGAAAATAATCTGCAATGAAAACAGTTAGTTGAAGCCATAATGGACAAGATATCAAAGTCAAGTTTTTAATCTTTAATTATATTATATATACACACACCGATCAGCCATAACATCATCACCACTGACAGGTGAAGTGAAGAACACTGGTTATCTGGTTACCATGGCAGCTGTCAGTGGGGGGATATATGAGGCAGCAAGTGAACATTTTGTCTCCAAGTTGATGTGTTGAAGCAGGAAAAA
>JAVQJF010057398.1:0-21015 GCA_036023855.1 Gadopsis marmoratus
AGGAAAAAAAAAAAAAATGTCAAAACGCCCGAAATGGCTGATCGATCCCTGGTGAGAGAGAGAGAGTGTCGGGCGGTGTTGTGGGTCTTTCTCCTCGCTCGTGCGTCTCGCTCCACCACACGGTTCAGTTTAAATGTACCTTCGTAGTGAAACGTGCCGCATATAACCTCCCATCCGCCCGTCAGAGCAGCCACCTCAGGCCACGCTCTCATTGGCTGCCTTTAAATCCCTCTCCAGAAACACGCACCACCCCCACCCTAATTTCCCATCGGCCCCTGGTGCCCGTTTGGCTGCGCAGCGTTTTGATTTTTCTCTCCTAGTGTCACCCGCCCCCCCCCCCCCCCAGACAGAAACATGTACCGTATCGGACTCGTAGACTCGCTGCTTTCTACATTCTCTGTCCGATGTTTGACCCCTTAACGTTGCACCACCACCCCCCAGTCCCAGCACACGTTCCGCTCCCACCACAACAACAACAACAACAACAACAACACCACCACCCTACGAGCTCCTCGGGTCATATCGTGTCTTCACTCACAGTCTGCAGACTCTGCGGTGAGAGAGCTGCTTTGGCTTTCAGCTCTTTCAGCTCTTTCAGCTCTTTCAGCTCTACAAAGCGAACCGAGTCACACTTTCAGCAGAATTGTTCTTAAGATGACAAGTGTTTTCTTTTTGTTGGGTTTTTTTTGTTTTTTTTTTGCACACTTTCATGGCGTTAAAAGGTTACTGTAATCCAGTTCAGCGGCGACTTGCAAGCCAACCTATTCTCAGATAAAAGGACTGCAGTTAAAGAGATCACACTCACTTCAGTGTCAAATAAAAAAAAAAACACAACCCATCAGTATCACACTCGATTAACAAAGGTATTCCGCTTCAGAAAGGAAAGGGAAGGTATAAATCACTGCAGCCGTGACACGCTCAGGCTGTCACCACTGACGGCTTGGAGGATGATTATGGGCTTGAACAGGTGGCATCTTGGTGGTCCATCATTATTTAGTACGTCGCCTGCATTCAGTTAATTGTGGGGTAACATACCATAACTTTGCTTAATATCAGAACATTGTCATCTTGGTGTGCACAGTGTCTGCAGAGTCTCCGGTCTCGGATCCAAACAGTCCGGAGAGACAGACGACTCCTTTGCGGTGGCTAATGGGTGCACAGCGACCCTTAGTGGTTCAGCACCGATACTGCAGCACGCGTGCAAACGCCATAAACCTCCCGAAACACATACGCACACACACACACACACACACACACACACAGCGCTGTGGACAAGTGGACAGCAGCACCTGAACTCATCTCGCCCACATTGTTACTGCAGACATTTGTGTTATGTCTGGTGGAATGGCTTTATATTGATCCAGATATCAGGAAACTGCACATGCATTTCATTTATACACACTTGGTCTAGGTAACATCCAGTATATACAGTATATATCTGTAAATTTGATGTATATTTTTATCTATATGCATTTCTTTCTTCAGTCTCTGCTTATGCTGTTCCCCTCTTGTGCTGCTGTGCTGCTAAATACCCATCCTCTTGATCGATAAAGTTTTATTGCATCTCATCTGACCTTATGTTTTAATGTGCAAATTGGAGTAATTCATTTGGAGCTGGCCTAGACGACCTGTTAGTTGTAAGCTGCCATTATTATATATTTACACCTTTAATCCTGAGGATGAGTGAGCAGGTATAGATCAGTTATACACTGAGTCTACTCTCCTTTAAGGTTCACAAAGTGAAAAAACCTTTAACCTTCACGTGACACCATGACGTCAAGATGAGAGTCACCCAAGGCTTCCTGATTTCTAAATAGTAAACACATTCTCTGAATCAAACTGATGGGTGAAGACTCACAAAACATTATTAGGTTTTTGGTTATGTGACAATAAATGACTTCTAGGGTATCATCAGTCCTTAAACAGCTCATCTGATGTGATTATCTATGTCTTTCAAATACATTTAAATCACGTGTCATGATTGTTGCACTTCTTTTAATGACACTAGTGACAAGATCAAATTGCAAGTCTCTTAAGTTGAGCTGTGATTAATGCCACACCTACCCCATGACGTGACCCATGACCCATCACGTCATCATTTTGGCCCTGATCTTGAACATGAAACAGAAACCTTTCCTTTCTGTGAGGAAGACAGGCAGAGCTCACAATGTGTTGTTTGTTGGCTCCCTCTAGTGGTGAAAGGTTACTACTAAAAGGTGGCCTTTTTTATGAGTCTAATTTAAAGCAGTACAGGCCTATTATCTCTGCCGAGAAAGCTAATTGTATGGCATGAATGATTAAATAAAGTACTCACTTATCCCTTGTAATCAATAACGTGAATAAGCATTATGCTATTGAGTGGATTACAGACTGTGATGATTAACGGACCCTAAGGTTATCTGTCTTGATCATATGTGTGCATTTGTTCTGATATAAGTAATTATCTTACTTGTCACACCTTATTACTCAGTTTCAAACTGCAATTTACTTTGAGGGCTTGGGGAAAGACGTCTACTCCTCAGGCGTACTTTCAAACAGATATTATCAGCTAATGCGAAGAGGAAGTCTGCTAATCTCACAGCTTTCAGCAGAGCATCAGGCACGGTCGGTCAACTCGTGTCATGTCCTCCGACCTGTTTCTCTCTGATGGATGCAGCACTACGATTCCTTTATCTTTAATCACACATACATACACGCACCCCCACTGGCTTAAGGTGCTCAGAATAACCCGGGGGCTAAATGCATGTTAAAAAGCCCCAGGATCTCCAGGCTCTTTCATCGATAGCAGACAAAGAACAAATCCAGGTTTGGACAGTGTGTATGTGAAGGTGATGTCCAAGAGCCTCTGGATGCGCTGCATCTACTAAGATCCACTAAATAACTGCAAGACCTCGACCCAAGAATACGTATATACTGTATGTAAAGTTAAATTACATTCAAATTAAACTTTCTGTCAAAGCTCTATCTCTATCACAGTAGGTTATTTTCAAGATAATTGTATATGCTTTTATTCCATTTGGTGTTTCAGTTCCAATCATTTTGTGTATATAGTTTAAATTATACTAAGAAAATAAAAATGACTTTCAAATATGCATATTGCTGCTATACACCCGTTCCCAATCCCACCGAGACCACTCACCTGGACAATCTCATCCTTTTGATGTTTCAGAGGGGCTGCAGGCATTGCTACAGGGCCCTACCGAAGGAGGACACATGGTAATTTGATCCCGCAACGACATGAGATACCTTTAAAATGGTTTCCTTAAAGGCTGAAGTTGGCCATCGTGTGACACACCCGGCTGGAGTGATTTCCTGGATGAATTAGCCCAATGTTTCCTACCCAGTCATCCACTCTGCCAAATGATGTAAGCGTGTCTATAAGCTCATCAGGCCTTTTCTCTTTTAACACTTTTCAGTGATAGAAACACGTGATTGTTTCATTGCGAGAGCGGAAACAGAAAGAAAACTGATGAATTTATCCTCTAACCTCAGTTAATTACAGAATACACACAATATCTGATGGTGACATTTCTAATAGTTCTATAATAACCCTGCATGCATGTCTGTTGATTTGAAGCAACGTCTAACCAAAGCCGTTTCAGTGCATATGCCATTTAATAAAGTGTGCAGTGTGAAGGAATATTCCTTCTTTAGGCTAAAAGGTAATAGGACACAGGGGCTCCTCAGGTCACATTCGGGTCATTTGTAAACCTAAAAGCATTGCGTCATGTACCGACTCTTGAGAGCAATAGTTCAGCTCTCTGTCTCCAAGGATGACTGACCAGGCTGCAGCTGTCCTGATAAACTAAGGTTGGCTCCGTCTCCCAGGAGACCAAGGTCGTTGGAGACAGACGGCGTTGTGCCCCAGACTCCACAATGATATACTGTCTGAGATATGCACGAAATATGACGTGAAGTGACACAACTTCGTAGGCACGGTTTCTTGTTAAGAATCCAATACTCAATAGAATCTTCACACATCCTTAGCTGGGTGAGGAATAACCTTATTTGGACACATAGTGACTCTCTATGTCTAGCACAAGGGTTAAATTATACTGGCCAGTCTGACAAAACAAAGACAAAATCAGAATTTGGTGGGAATACACAGTGCTGTTCTCTATCCTCCTCGATTGAGCTTCAGTAAGTGCTCCTGCGTAAGACATCCAGGTCTCCTGAAACTTCTTCACTTACGATTCAATTTGCAGTACTGTCAGCATACTGATATAGACTTATGTTTAATAAATAACAATTTGGTTTATTTCACTAAAGCCCTGAAGCTACATTTCTGTGTATACACTTTGATTTTTTGTTAAATCGTGCTCCAGGCTGAATGTATTGATATTAGGCTTTGTGGACGTCTATGGTTTTAGCTGGGAGCTGTTATTGCCATTGATTTTATTCACTAGAGTAATTTTTTCTCAATAAAAATAGAAACATCAGAAACAGAAAAAGCTTCTTCCAAAAGCTATTGTTATATCACCAAAAAAAATAACCACAACAAATTATGTTCTTCTTCTTGGAAGAAAAACCCCACAATGTCATAAAGTCACCTATTCTTTCTAAGAAACCATTTAAAAACACCTTCATTCATTGGCTAGCTTATTCTAAATCAATCATCCAACATCCAACAGGGTGACGTTTCAGTGAGAACACGCTGAAATGCACTGACCTTCAACGATTTAAAAACAATTTTACAGAGCTGCTTGTTCAGTAGTTAAAAATAGCTCTTGGAATGTTTCCAGAATACTTTTGCAGAAGCAAAGATCTAAATTAAAAGCTTGCTATGAACTGCTTGCACCAATTCCTTTGAAGGGAAGACTCTTGCTGTCCCTTAAACTAGATTTGGACTCTGCCTCTCCATTATTTTTAGATGCATTTTATAGTGTTTTAAGGGCTAATATGTGCAGTTGGAAGCTTTGTAGTTTTTGAAATTCATTGTAAGTATGGGATTTAAAGAGCTACATGTTATGATCTGAATCAGTGAGATTGTCAATATAGTAAATAAGATTCTTTGTTTTGGATCAACATCACTCTTTTGAATGCTAAATGTTTTCAAAGTCAAACATTATATTATAATTTAGACAAATACTTAAAACCTTGGGCTACTCTTGCCATTCATTTACCCATACAATAACAAAAGCTCTGCCACTGAAGTTTATGACCTTCACTGGCCGTTATGGTTCTCAGGCCTCAGTGGGCCTCATAAGGCCTGCGGACAATGTTGCCTTTGGATGTGGGTAACTACACCGCCAATCTTTTCACACACACACACGAACACACAAATACTCTTCTTCTTTTTCTTTTTCACAAAATAAACTCAAAGGATCAGATAATCATGGAGCAATGTGCAAATTGTGGCTAAATAGCAGTTGAATCCTATAAAAGCACCAATTTCAAATTTCAACGTTGAATTTAAAACTGTACTTACAGAGGTAATTCATCTCTATAAATAAATCTATCAATGATACGTTTTGCCATGCTTTTTAATTAACAATCAATCATGGGACATTTTTGAATGCAAATCCTAATTTTGCAAAGTAACTACCAACAGGCCCCAGTTAAATGTAGTGGAGGAAAAAGTACAACATTTTCCTCTGAGATGCAGTTCAGTAAAAAAGTAAAAAAGTCTTCCAAACTGAAAATACTTAAATACAGAGGAGATTTCTTTTCTCCTTACCTCTGCCCTGGCCACCCCAACTCTGGTTGCACAAGAAGGAGATAAGGGTGGTTCTGCCATGTGTTGTCAGCTGAGGAATTTTCCCAGCTGGAAAATTAAGTCTTGAGGAGAATCTTCTGAATGGATCTTTGACAAGCCTACACAAAGGTTATAACTGACCAAGGGTGACTGCATGGAAAGCTGTTAAAAGCTTCTCTCACAATTGTTGAACTGTAGAACAGAAAGCGACTGTGTACCTTGACGTTTACAGGTTGTTCCATCTGAGGACAAATCAAGCTGTTGAACCGTTGGGTGAGTTTACACCACACTCGCTGACAGAGACTAGATCTCACATTCAAGATACCTCTTTAAATTTGAAGATTTTTTAAACAAAATTATTGATGTAACTCCAGTGCTATAAGCATGGCACTTGCTTTTAGCACTATAATTAATCAGGAAGCCAACTTCAATGGACAACTTGACTACTAACTTCTGGAAAAGTGCTGATCTACTGTATTAATAAATAATTTAACATTCATTAAAAAAAACATTGGTTAAAACTTATAAATCTTTTGTAAAAACTTGTTTTCATTATTGAGCAAATCCTTGAATTTTCAAACCCATCCTGCACCGTGACTCTTTTCTACAGCAAAAGTGTGACAATCAGAAGCTCCAATTAGTTATCTCATCATGATCATTTATTAAAAATAATAATTATAGGATTTATTTGCTTATTTTTTAAAAGTTTTTGTTATAGTCAGAGTTTACTGGAGAAATTATCGTTCTTATTAATTAATTTCTTTTTTTTCTTTAGCTAATCATCATCATGCCATAGCGAAACGGAAGTGACGACATACAAATTGACCAAAACATGTTGAAAGGATTTTTTTTTTTTGCGGTTTTGCCCACTGAACGCCGCATTGAGTCGGAGTTCGTTGTGTCTAACATATCGCTACTGCGGGGTTTCAAAACCTTAACGTTAACTCATCAACTGTTACAAACAAAGCGTTTAAACGCACAATCCTCGACTAAACCCGCCAGTCGGGTCAGGTCATGTCACAAAATCGCGGAAAGTAGCAGACGTTTGACTTCCGTTTTCAAGATTGTGATTTCAAAATAAAACACTTTTTTTTAAAAAATCGATGACTATTATTATGTTATTTATTGCGAAGAGAATAGACCGGATGCGGGAGCGTTGCCGTTGTACGCTTGACACCCATCAAGACTCCATGCCCATGTGATGCGTGTGTCTGGAGCGTAGCTTGCACAGAGCGGCTCGCCTTTATGTTGCTACAGTGGAGGCAGTCTCCAGGCGGAGTGCGACACCGTTTACCGCTCAACCTGTTTTTCTATCTACAAAAAAAAAACGAAAACGGATTTTAAGCGTCTGTGCTGATGTAGCGTCAGCTGCCCCTGAACTCATCCAGACTCCGGTCGGGAATCCCGTAAGTTCGACTGGTAAGTAACGTTAGCTTCCATTTAAAGGCAACACCAGTCCGAGTAGCTCACGTAAAGACCACTTCGAACACATGAAATGGTAACACGCCGCCTCGAGTCGTGACGGCTTCACGCCGGTTAGTTATTAACGAGCTTGTTGGCTAACTTAGCGAGGTGAAATGGTCAAACAACAAGCCTGCTACAAATAGCTAACGCGGTTAGCCGAGCGGCTCCACATCAAGGGCTCGTCGCAGTGCAGCTGCTGTGATTTGTTTGCCACCTGACAGCCGTCAGTTAAACACCCGCAACTGTCAGGAAGTCGGTGTAAATGCTGTGATATGAGTCGTGTCAGAGACGAGGTCCCCGCTACATGTCGGCGCTCTGCTTGCGCTGGGTGTTGCAGGACGTGATTTTCAGGTTGTTCTCCCCCTCGCTGGTGTCGCCTTAGCAACGTGTGTTTCCTCCGACCACCTCAGGATGCTGACCGTCACTTGGGTGGGGCCTGGCGCGGGTGACAGTACAGGGATAGACCCAGACCTCCCGGGAGCCGCTTAAAGCACCGCGGGCGGGCGGTGAAGCCATGACCAAGCCCGAGTCGAAGAAAAGCAGCGTGGCCGCGATCAACGCCAAGTGCGCCACAGCCGCATCCGCCACCGAGCCGGTCAACAACGGCTCCGTGGAGCCGGACTGTGCGGACCAGGGCGCACAAATCAAAGCCAGTGTAATGAAGCAGACCTCCAGGGAGAGCCTGCACCGGAGGAACACGGAGTGCGAGGTCTATGACGACGGGACCAACACCTTTTTCTGGTGAGTGCGTTCTGGCAATGTCAACAATGCAAATGTCAAATACTGAACGCTGCAGAATGATGAAGTGATGGTGTTTCTCCACCCCCCCATCAGAGCCTCTACAGTTGTGACTGTGGCGGTGACAACAGGGTGTGTTGTAGGTTTCAAGGTGACCTGAAAGACAGGCCCAAGTGACCTCCGTAAGAAACAAATATGGTGACCTTGTTTCTAATCTTTAATGAAACAGTGATTTTTAAATAGTAAGTCCGAGGTCAAGCCGAAGGGTGTTTTTTGCGAAGTTGCTCAAATGCAAAATGATAAGTCACCCAGGCGTAACTCCAGAATGTGTCCGTTTTTATAGGTGTTCTGCTAATGTTTGCCGGGCTGCGATAGGATGCTTACATTGCAGATCCGAGCTCAGGGCTTGTTGTTGACGAGCCAGAAGCTAATATCCCAGCCTGCACCTTCAGCAGAAAGAGAGCCATGGCAGACTTGGAAGTCGAGACAGATATTCTGTCCATGCGGCAAACTGGAGGAGTGAGTTCTGCATGCACCCTCCAGCACAAATGCGCGCACACACAGGCAGAGTCTGTTGACATGTGCAGGTGTTGTGATGTGAGGGCATGAGGCTAGTCTGGAAAAGTGACAGTCTGTCCGGCAACCTTCTTTAATGTATAGCTGCCATGGCCGTATAGCAACCTGTCGCTCCAGGAATATTTGAGCCTGAGTAAAGTGTGTGTGTGTGTGTGTGGCTCACCTCTGCTTTGTGTGTAAAGCTGCACTTTGCCTGTGAAGCAAGGGGCGGTAAGAATCTGCAAAGCTATCCAATATCTTTGGCGGCAGAGGAGACCGGTACTCCCAGAGAGAAACCTTAATGAGAATTTCTCATTACTCTGTTGTAACCTTGACATCCAGGTTTCCTGTTCTTCTTATACTGGAAGGCATTAACAGGAGCTAAGATGCTTAGATACTTTTATCTATTGGAGTTATTAAACTAGACCAGCTTCCTGCACTATGTAGAGCTTCTAATATATGGCCATCCCATTTATATCAATTAGGGCAGTCTAAAAACTAGAAACACTGCTTAGTTTATGCAGTATAATTCTCCTCCCTGCACTGGAAGTCAGGTGCTCTGACGTCGCACATGATGAAGACCCTGGAACTTTGACCCCAGGTCTGCCATACATGCAGTATGTCAGGCTGACAAACTGTTGTCCATCATGAACAATGCCCACCACCCTCTGCACAGCACATTCATCAGGCAGAAGAGCAGGTTCAGTGGCAGACGTCTGTCTCAGCTCTGCTCAGCGGACAGACTGACGTCTTTTGTCCCCCAGCACATACATGTATTCAGCTCCTCCCAGTGATGACGGGGAGGAAGTGAAACTGAATGCTCACCTGCATTCTGTCATTAGTCTCCTGAACTGTCAGCTACTCTTATATTCTTGTGTGTATTGGTGTTTTTGTACTGAAGCTACTGGACGCCTAAATTTTCCTTGAGATCAATAAAATATCTATCTAATCTTATCTATAGCCTTCAAAATGACCATAAAGTGGACTCAAAACTTGTATAAAACAGTTTTAACACACACTGAACATTATAATAGCCAAACAGCAAGATGCAATACAATGATATGGTATCGAAACATTATAATGATCTTGAACGAGGCTAGCTCAGTTTAGTCACAAAATGACCAGCTACTTGTGATTTATATGACTATTATTATTATTATTACATTGCTGTAAAGGAATTTGGCCTATGGATGGCTGGCACTCGCAGTCTGTTATACATGATGGAATGAAGAATGGCTTTGTAGCTGTTGAGCTTGTGGTCATTGTAAATCATATGGCATCATTTATATTTAATTATGGACCAATACTGCATGTATAAGCACATTGAAAACAAGAAGAAAAAAGGGTCGAAATAAAATGTGTGACGCTGAAAATGTGTCCTGTCATAAAAAAATTTACATTCAGCAAAATGCACTAATGCCAACCACTACCTCAAATTAAACCACAATGGACAAGTTGAGCTGACTCGTGGTAACGGTACAACCAAGAGTTAATTGCCTCTGGTGGATTTGTGATCACGGAGTGCAGAAGCACATTGGCTGTGTTTGTGGGAGTCTCTCAATGGTTACAGAGATACACCAAAGAACTGTTTGCTGACGGTTGCAGTCTCCTCTGGTTGTTAAGGACGGTTACCATGAATCGGCATGCAACCTTCCTTATTAGTACAGATTGGGTTTTGGGAGGTGTTTTTTTTTTTTTTTTTGTCAGAAAAGAGAACTAGCTTGGATAGACCTTTTACAGAACTCAGCCTGATGAAGCAAAAGTTTGTGCTGGCACACCACTTTGATTTTTCCCTAAATAGCATTGCTACCCACACATTTCTGCAAGAGACTTCCGAGAACGCTTTGTGCAGTTTGACTGCTGACAATGTCTTGGGGGAAAGATTTATTTTTAAATGTATTATAAGAGAAGAGAATAAGTTAGGGTAGTAACACCACTTGAAAGAAAATTGAGCTTATATGTTTTCTAAGCGTCACAAGGCCAGTAAACATGTGATTTATAACAAATTGAGATAATGGAAGACAAGAGGCTGCTGCAGCCAAATACATCGAGCATGTTGTATTTGTCAAGGCTATTTTAACCCTACAGTCAGCCTCAGGACTTTAGTCTATGCTCTGATTGGTCATTGTATTCAACCAGCTTGTTTTATGTGATGTCTCAAGCTCAATCTTGGTGGTGAATTTTCTTGTAAGCTTATAGCTCTCTCAGTTGCACTAGGCTGGTATTTCCACTACGTCTCTTCACTCCCGGTGCTGTTGCGTGGTTGTCAGACAAGGGGGAAGCCAGGCCCTCATCTGTGTCTCCTGCCAAACAGGTTGGATAAGAAGGTGGAACAGCTAGGGAGGAAATGCTAATGACAACCTGCCATGTTGCCTCTGTGACTCAGACTATAAGCCGAAGGGCTGGCAGAGGGAGTGACATTCTTTAGTTTGACCGATGACAGCAGCAACCTCAATACAATATAAGCTTTTTTTAAACCATTGCAATATTAAGTACTTTTAAATAGTAAGACTGCTGTTGTGTTGTCTTTTTTTATCACCAAGTCCCCTGTGGAGACCATTGTGTGCGTAGCTATAGACGGATACAGCTAATGCCCCTGTGCCACTGACCTCGATTGCTGTCCCAAAACTATTAAAAACGCGAGAGCCATGCCGGGTGACATCTTCCTTAATGGCAGTAAACCTTGAAAGTGTATTTGTTCTGAAGCAACTCCATGAATGCTTTGTCTATCTCTGGAGAGTAGCTGTGACAGGGACATTGGTTTCATGTTAATAAAACATGAAACCACTACACGCTTTGTTAGTTGGATGAGCTGAGGGGTGCAAACTACACTTGCTGTGCTTAGTGCTCTCTAGTTTGTCCACAAGAGAGCACTTAGATTTACTTAGATTACTGGTACAGTGCTTTGGGAACCGTTTCGGTTGAAAAGCGCTATATAAGAAAGAGTCCATTTACCATTTACTTAAAATATCATATTAAAGCACGGCTTATAAAAACTAATCAAAAAATCCTATCAGAAGAGCCTTATTAGATTTTGTGAACTCTCAAATATCAGAACTTAATCAGCCTCAGAAAAACCCCAGTATTGTTTGGGCTCCAATCTTAACTTGCTAGCTGCTCACCTACTGTTAGTCTGTTATTTGGAGCTCGATAGGTGCTGTATAGTGGAACAAGACACTGAAATCCAGCAACAGTTTAGAGGGGCTGTGTACCTGCAACATGTTGCTGAAAATTTGCTTTACCTGAAGCGGCACTGCTTGTAATACTCAATGGTGCACGTTGTCGTCATTTCATTGGGCCAGTTGAAACTGCTGGCTGCTGTTAATTTACTTCACATTGTGATCTACACAGTTCACTTGCAGGTCACGTGCTCACAATGCCGTTTGGTGCCGGTGTAATTATGGCCATGTCGACTTTCCAAAGACCATTCAAGTGCTTAATCCTTTCCCCTCTTTCTACTTGAGAATTCCTGGCATTAGCCATTGAACATGCATACTGTATGTTCTTGAGACTCATATCAGTAAATGAGCAAAGAAAACGTTTCTCCATGAGTTGAGATAAATCCTACAGATAACGTGGCTTTATATTTGAACCACTGCAGTGTGTAACTGTCCTACGACAGTTTGTTCCCTGCCCTCGGGTGATATAGGAGATACAACATCACGATGGTCAACTTGTCTACCAAAGTATACAAATGTCACTAGTTTAGCAGTAAGGCTAGATACACCCTCCGGAAACAGTTTGACCATCTACAGTCATGTAGGTCAGCAGAAAATTGATACAGAAGCCAATTTTGACTTCTATTCTTCCATTTTAAATGAAAGAATATGTTGAACTGACTCATACAATCCATACCGCATTGTTTATGTTTTGTGTTGTTTGTTGCACACCATTTTTGTAACCCAGTTTCCCAGCAGAAATCACTTTCAACTTATCCGTTTGATCGCATCTCCACTTCCTTCAATATATTTACTTCTGATTATTAGAGACATAGATATTCAGTAACAAGCGCAGGATGTCTAAAAGCTTTGTCAAGACAATTTGTTTAGTAATCAATTTGTTCTCAGCTACTATTGACGTGCATTAACATTGCTAAACGTCCTCTTTTGCTGGCATTAGATGGCATCAGCAGATTTCTTTCTTCTCTAGAGGCTTTTAATGAAATTTCCTCTTTGCAAATGTTAATATAATCTATAATAAATATATTAATATTCCTCTGACTGTCCCTCTTTCTCTGCAGGCGAGCCCATACTGTGACAGTGCTGTTCATTCTAACCTGTGCTCTGGTCTATGTCACGCTGTTGGAAGAGACGCCCCAGGACACGGCCTACAACACTAAGAGGTCAGTAGGCTGCAACCATCACCTCAGTGTCCTCAAAGCCAAAACCCTGCAAAACCTGTTTTATTAGTAACCAGCATCACTGGTTTTTAATTTTTTTAATTTGTAGCCTTTTGGATGTTGAGTCATGCTGGATTCAGATTTTGTTTCATATCCCTGCCCCTTAGAACCAGACATTGAACTCCCCCTTGTCTTCATGTAGTGCTCTGTTAGTCTGATGACATGTTTTACTGAGGAACCAGCAGATTCTCAAATGATTTGCCTCTTTGTGTGTGAAATTTAAGGAAAAAGGGCAATAGTGTGTGCTTGTCAGTGTTTTGTGGGCCATTGAGAGCCTGATGATCAGGTCACATAAAAAACAACAGCCAGTAAGCACAAAACATTTATGTCACCTTGTAACACTATTTGGCACGAAGGTAGACAGCAACACAGGTGACGTTGCAGAATGAATCGTTTCCAATCGGTCGAAATCTCTTCCTTTTTCAGTAGCATTCACCTTGAGCCCAGCTGGTCCTCATTCAAGGCCACGTGTAGTTAGATTTTGCTTTTTACAGAAAAGTAAAACCTTGATGACCACGAAAAGGAAGAGCATGAAAACCAGGTCACCATTTGATTAGATACTGGCAAGTGTTTAAAGTGCCTTACACTTTAAACACAGAGATAATATGCAACACAGTACGTTACGTTTACTCAACCATAGACTTGGGTAAATGCAAAATGGCTGAGTGTGATCTAGTTTTTCTAATTAGTACCCAGTCATATCAAGAAGGGGCACATTGAAGTTGTTGGTACTGGAAGCTTGGTGGCAACTGTGCTGACTGGGCTTTTCTTCCTGAAAACCACATAAGAAACAAAAAGGCAGCATTCCAGAAGCCAAAAACAGCAAGTCACCCGTTGGTGGGAAAGTGGAGACATACACAGTAATGTCATGACATGACTCTGGCCCGTCGAAAAGCAAACTGGTTCTCAGAAGGTTTGCAAGTTGACTGAACTCCGAGCCGACACTAGCACCAGCCCAGAACTCTCACTAGGTTTGCGTTGGTGGAAATAGTGGATCTCAGGGTGGTCTTGTTAACATCTCACTTACATTTGAACTTACGTGGACATTTTTAGATATTAATTTTAGAACTGGTCTGGATTTCCTCATTTGGACGGACTCGACTTCATCGTGCTGATCTGGAGTTGACACGTCTGATGTCAGCCGTCGGAGCTCTGAGCCTCTCTCTGTTCTACCAACTCCTGCTTTGTTTAATGTGAGCTGCAAGTGTGGGGAAAAAAAGTCTTATGATAATGAATTGCTTTCACTTTTTTAGGTTTCATTTGCTTCTAAGCGATATTGGCTGTGTGTGTGTGTGAGTTTAATTAGAATAGTACAAGGCAATGTTTCCCTGCCTCTCGCCCAATGTTAGCTGGGATTGGCTCCAGCCCCCCCCTGCGACCCTTCGGGATAAGCAGTCTGGTTAATGAATGAATGAATAGTACAAGGCAGGCCTGACAGAGGGAGTGAAGGATTGTAGGTTGTGTTGGTGTTTTGTGAGGGATTGTGGGATAGTTCTTAACAGGATTTGCTGCAGTCAGCCCAGTCCGGCTCGTCAGGATAAAGACGCCTAGAGCTTCTTCCTGGCAGCCTTCTTCCTGACACTCACACGCACTGTCCGAATCTCGCCCATTCACACGCTGTTGGGCACACTCACCCGCTCGCACTCATTTTGAAACATCGTCACGTGGGCTAATCGGTCTCTCTCATTAGTCCTCTCTCTCACATACACACACTTAATCAATCACTTAATCACTCACACTGTCGCTCCCACACTCTTTGGCAAGCACATGCTGAAATGTCATTGTGAATCCAGTTGCTAAGTCTCCCCTGTCCATTTGTAAGTTCGGAGCAGGGTCCTCGCCTGGTCTCCTGGTTCTTCAGATGTCCACACAGCAGTGATTAAAGGCAACACAACCTGACAGCAGCAGGTTCAGATTGGCCTCATCTCTTAGTATAGTAATTGTCCATGGCCAGCTGCTGAGACCGGCCTCCAGATCCATGATATATCAAACGATGCCCCATTACTTTCCCCTTCCTGCTCTTTGTACCTTTTTGTTAAGTCTATAAGAAATAAATAATCAGCCCAGTAGATCCGGTATAACCAGTTGTATGTTGAAAATATAGTCACTGGATTCACTTGAAATAAATTTCATAATCTACTAAATTAAATTGACAAGTTTGAACAGTGTTGGGTGTTTTTTCTTGGCTGTGCTGCTAACAGCTGCTCCCGCAACAAACCGACACTTTGGAAAGAAAAATGCAAGTAAAAGCCTCAAGTCTCTTCTCCAAGAACTAAATCGCAATTAATTATTAAATACTCATGCTTTGATCTCATTCATGCCAACAAAGGGCCGCTGCAAGAGTTCGTGGTCAGCCTACATGGGAAAGACGGTGAGCCGCTACCCCGCATATCTTTCGCTAGCTTTGCACTGCGTTTCATGGCCAAGATTCCACTTTACAGTATTGTGTATTGTCGAATTTTATGTAATGATGCAGTTCTTCTGATTATGAGTTTGAATATTTAAATCTGAAGCACGCAAGTAATTCCTGCTGGATTTAATCAGCTACTCCAGACCACAGCACTTTCACATCCAGGCTGTGGAGTTTGGACAGAAGTGGTACTTTAAAAAAATAAAAAACATAAAAAATTTCTTTGGAACGTCTCTGCTTTCACTGTCAGTGGAAATATGTTCAGTTCCCTTTGCCACAGCTGTGATGGCTGTAGGGCTTGAGAGTTCATTCATCACATTCATCAGTCCCTGCATTTGTCTATATTAGAACATAAACTTAAATTGCAATTTTCTGTGTTTTCGATTGTGGTCCTGTAGGGGGATTGTGGCAAGCATCCTGGTGTTCCTCTGTTTTGGAGTGACACAAGCCAAAGATGGACCCTTCACCAGACCACATCCAGGTAGGAATAGCACTTTCATCACAATCTATCTTAAGTTTCCTAAACCTGCATTTCCCAGTTTTATGGCAACATTTAGATCTGCTTCCTGCCAGGTATCTCAGTCAAGTAATGCAGTCTTTAAAGTGTTTGAAAGCTACAGATTAGAGCATGGTCATGCATTTAGTTTTTTAAAGAATTTGAGTAGGTCAGGCTTTTTCAGACCTGTTTTATTCCACTTTGAATCATATCCAGAATATGTCAGTGACATTTGTTTGCACTGTTACAAATTTCAGATGCGTGAACTAAAACAATAATTTAAGTGATATATTATTATTGCTATTATGAACAAGCATTAAAAAAAGCACTTGTTTTACAAACTGAGCTCTAGAAAATACATCTTCCATTACAGTAATTGACAGGAACATTACGTTGTTCATATAGCACGCTATTATCAGGAGAAGCCCAGGTGTTGACTCAGACTTTCTAATGGTGTATTGATTATGTCTTCATTCCTTTCCTGTGTAGAGAGCTAAGAGTACATGAGAGCAGTCACCACTAATTCAATCAATGGAAACATTTTTATACACTCATGTTTCTCATGCTTCTAATATGAAATAAAAATCCTCTGAGTGCTGGGAATCAATACACGCAATGGATAGCTAAATGTAATTGTCAAAATAAAGGAGACATCTGAGTAAATGAATGATTCTGTTGAACGGAGGTGGGGTGTTTTCCTGGCATGGGTTCGGTCCAATCAGATCCCGTAGAGAACAAATTAAACACCAACAAAGTCCACATTGGATAAACATTCTTCATGTCAGGTTGGTGAAGTCTGTACTGGCTTAAAGTGGTAATATCAAAAGGACTCTAGTGCTCAGTGAGCAGTTTAATCATGAAAATGACACAAACGTCTCGCACACTCTGTCAACAAGGACAAAAGATTTGTTTCTTATGGTGTTATTTCTGTTTACATAGCTGCCGGACCACTCCAATTTATTCATAACCCACTGTATCCATGAGTTAGAGGCAAATTTACATTAACTCATTGCAGCAACTAAAGACCAGTGTTAAAGATAGTCGGCATTGTACCATGGTCACAGTGAACTGTCCATTGTGATTGGCCTGCAGGTGTCCATTCATTTCTAGTGACCAAGTAATATAACCGGACACCTCTGATGCAGGTGTTTGTTTCCAGTTCTACTTTAATGGGCTAATATTTAAACTGTAAGTAAAGACAGCAACAGTGAGGCTTGGATAAATAGCTTGGACCTTGTGTCTGCTGGTGGGTTTGAGCTGCGAGGGGAAGGACCGAGGAACTGTGACTAAACATCTTGTTGGGTATTATCTCATACTCATACACAGCCACCCAGGTTTTACCACAATCACTGAATTAGAAAGCTGTATCCAGACTTTATAGGAGTGCATACTGTTTACAGACCTGCAATGACTACTTTAGATACAACCCTTGTTCAGGTTCAGGCTTCTGTGCCTTTTCATTACTTGGGAGATTAAGCTCATTGTTACTTGATTTTAATAAGAGTGTCAGTATGATGTATTTAAAGGTTTCATCAGGCTGTTTAGGCAGTGGTATATTGCGTTGAACCATTTTTGGTGTGGCTGAGTGTATTAGCCTAACTATGTCAGTGTGTACTGCTGCTACACGCTATAAAGAGATGCTTCTATTTAAACAGTGCAGTTCTTCAAAGTAGTTTTCTATTTAGGTTTTTAACCGGGTCATTCATGCAGACGAGTTGTCTGTTCTCTCGCACAACATGTTTCCCATTAACTCCAGTGGGGAAGGAAGGAAGGACGGGAGGAAGAAAACAGGGTGTGAAGGTCACATGGAGACACAAACTGAATGTTGTTTGTTGACGGAGGCGTGAAGTGGCCGAGCAAGAATTTGAGCTGCTGTCACTGCTTACTTCTGCCTTCTTGCCCCCTCCTTTTGTGGATTGGAAGACAAGGGTTTTTTGTGTGTGTGTGTGTGTGTTTTGAGTGTCATTCTTCCTGACCTGTTCAGCAGGCCACGTAGGTTCAGTTGTTGTTCACCTTGTTGCAGATCAGCTAAAACTCAACAGGTTTATATGCTGGGAAAAGACCCAGAGGAACTTTAAGATTTACAGCCTGCAACTCCCAGTGGCTGGGTGTGTAACAGCAAACCGAGCTTATATACTTCAATTCACAAGAAATTACAATAACGGGCACAGTTAAATTGAACCCCTTTGTGGGGCATTCTTTACAAGGTGCTGCTACAAAAGCATTAGGCTTTCACCCCAGCCGCTATTAGTCCTTCGACTTGACTTTAAAATAAATTTACGTACGAAACTGAATCTTAATGGAAACCAGATTACCGTTTGCTATAACTCTGACCGTGAAATTCATTGTATCCTTACTAATAGGAAAAAAAACACTATAACTGCGATATTAAAATCACCACATCTTAGAATTGATTTGGTACTAATACCAGGTATGCCTAGCAGCTCATCTTGTCCAGTTTTGTTTCATGGAAATGTCAAAGACACCCATTTATTCATTGTTGTTCTGGATATTACATTGACAGTGATGAGACTAAATGTCAAAACCACAGCAGGAACATGGAAGTTAACATGACACAACCTAAAATTCTTTATTGCGTGTTGAAGGAAAAATGCTTGTAACTGAAGGAAGCAGTAGAGAAACATAGAGCAGTAGAGTTAAGATTGTAAGTGAGGTCTGGCGGGCTGAAAGAGACCTACTGGTACTCACCACAACTTAAAACACCACTCAAATACTATTTGGACTGTTTAACATGCAAACAACAACAGAAGCTAGAACGGAAGGCATATTACATCCCAGATGCAGTGTTTCCCACAGGATTTCATGAGATCCTGGGGGGAGGACCCCGAACCCTTTAGTGGGGGTCCAGGGGCATGCCCCTCCCGTGAAGAAAATGTTAAATACTTTAAAGTTAAATGCATCAATCTGGTGCATTTTGAGAGCAAACGCACATTTCACAAAATGCACTAGAGCACACATTTGAGCAAAAGTGCTTACCCGTGATGAACAGGTTTATTGAGAAACATTGCACCTTGCGATTGGACATTTAATTTTCCTAGGATTTGAGGACAAAGAGAGCCAGTGCCCTTGTGCAACAAAATTCCTCTGGACTTGGCCCATTGATAGAGCCCCTCAGGCAGGCAGCGAAGTGCCCTCCTTGCAGCCTGTTACGAAGGTCTGATTTGACCTGAAGGTAAAGGTAACTACAATTAGATTCTGCAGTTTCATGTATGTGCAATGATTTAAATGTTTGGCACATATCTCTGCAACTTCAGTCCTGCCCTTTGTCCTCACCCTGTTCATTGTGGAGAAGTGTGAATGAAAATTGGCAGTAATACTACTTGCACTTTAAACAAATATTTGCCGCTCACAAGGTATAAGTCATGGCACACAAATTCAAGCTGGCAGCTGTGAGCGAGATATAAAACTGGGATAGACATAACACTAGGAAACTTCCTATTTTCTTATCTAGGTTAGCTAGTTAACCACGTACTTAAAGCGATGTCGTGTCCTCAAAATGCCGCCAGAAATGTGGTTCCAGACAGTCGTTTTCAGCATGTATGTGTATTTGTGTGTAAATATGCGCACACAACAGGGGGGGGAACTGACTAGCAGCAAGGAACCTATACATTAATCAAGACACTCCGATTGGCTGCAACCAATAGCAGTTTCTGATGTAGGAATGTGACCTTTACACTCTTGTATGTGACAACAGAGGTGTTGAGTGAGAACTGGTCGATTTACATACAGGTAGAACAAGCAATGTGCCATGCAAAAGGGGAGACCGTCCACATCTTTACATATTAGTTTCACAGACCGAAGTAAATGGCTCACATAGACAAACAGGAGCTCACCTGTTAGCGCTGTTTCTCTAGATTAAGAGGAAAGAACGGCACGTCTCTAGCTCTAACCATTGCAGAGATATGACGCGTTAAAATGTGAGTTTTTTTGGATCGTATATGATCCCGTGGGTCTCAGGGTTAAAATAAATGTGTGATTCATTATGAGATTATGACAGAAGAAATTAATCTATGGTGGGCTTGCCATACGTTAGTTAATGAATGGGAACACTGCAAATGTCATCCCAACAAGTTTCCTTTTTTTTTTTTTTTTGGAAGAGGTACACTGATAGTGTAACTTGTTGCTACAACTCTCACCATCCCCTTCTGTCTGTCTTTTCTCTCTGTAGCTTACTGGCGGTTCTGGCTATGTGTCACTGTCGTCTATGAGCTGTTCCTCATCTTCATCCTGTTCCAGGTTGGTGCGCTGATGATGCTGTTGCCTCGGTGGGCCGAAACGCATTCATTGCCAAAGAGAAATCCATATAGCAATCACATGCACATATAAAGTATGTCATTATACAGCTAAACACTGGCCAAAATATAGGATTTTGTTGTTTGAATTCTGCTCTAATCTCTGCTACTTCTGCTGCTGTGATCCTGCTGCATCTAGAACCCTGGAAGCCTCTTTGAGTTCTCCCAGTTTAATTAAACTGTCTATCACTGAGCCCGACCCTGTAAAATAGAATACTTTACAGCTGGAAAGCTGTATCTTAATCACACCTGGACACTTTATAAAAAGTTAAAATACTTAACCACGTACCTTTTTTACTCATGCAATGAAAATTGTAGCTTGGTGAAAGCCTCCGTTAAAAACTGTAATGTGCCACAAAGATGTCCAATTCATTGAATGTATCAGTTTTCTGTAATAATCATATATAAACACTTACTGTATAGTTTCAGTACTTTTCCTCTAAATCTCATTATTCAGACGGTGCATGATGGACGACAGTTCATGAAGTACATTGACCCCAAGCTCGGGGTAGCCCTCCCTGAGCGTGACTATGGAGGAAACTGCCTCATGTACGACCCAGGCAACACTACCGACCCTTTCCACAACATCTGGGTAAGAATATAATAAAATATACTTGTTCAGAGTGCTGAAATCTGCCTGGTAACAGACCACTTTTCAAGAAGTGACATTTCTGACTTGACCCTGTACACAGCCTACTGCGTTACTAGAATAGAATCCTTTCTCTCCTGTTTTCTCTATTTCTTTCTCTCATCCATTCACACACTCGTTCTCTCTCCCGTTCTCTCCTTTGCTTTCACACACACACTCTCTCACACACACTCACTCACACACACTCTCTCACACACGCACACTCTCTCACTCACACACACACACACTCTCTCACTCACACACACTCTCTCACACACGCACACTCTCTCACTCACACACACACACACTCTCTCACA
>JAVQJF010057399.1:0-32853 GCA_036023855.1 Gadopsis marmoratus
TACAACCCTCAGATGTGTGGTTGGTAAAAATAAAAATTTTCTTAAACGACCCCAAAACATTTAAAGCGCCCCCCCCCCCCCAGTCCAAAACAAGGTATTGCAGCCAATATTTGTGTCAATGCCCAGATTTGGCTCAAAACGCCACAAATAATTTTGCCACAATCCAACATTTCCCTAAATGCATCACAATGGCAAAACTCGGTGAAAAAATTAATTCCCATCATGCAGAAATGGTTATGATTCCCCAAACTTTTGCACAACGACCTCAATACTCCTTTTTCACAATGGGTTCAACCGAAGGCCCAAATTCACTGACATTCATCATTTAAAAGCGCCTGTTAACTGTCATAATCCCAAAAATGGTTGCAGCATAATTGCAATGTTTAATATTTGGTAGATAATATTCTATAAAATCCAAACATTCAGCGAAGCCTAAATTTGTCACAGTGCTTCCAAGGATTCGCCAGCTGTCGTGCTCCAAAATGTGTTCGAGTGCAATTCAAATTCATGTGTGGCCTCTCACAAATCTGTTCCTAGTTATCAAAACCGCAAGTTTAAAGTTTAATTATGACAAAGGCGCCCCCTAGAGACCTTCTGCAGCCAACTCAATGTCGCTTAAATGTTGACAAAATCATCAGCTGGCAGGTCGTGAGGACCGTCCAATCAGAAGCCAGTATCTTACACAGCAGATTCCTGAGAGTTTGGTTTGTATCCAAGTGTTGGTCTTGTTCTGTGGTGGGGATGCTGACAGAACCACAGACACAGAGAGGAACCACCCAGGACAGAAACTACAGGCGCCAAAGAACATTTAAAAATCCACACTTGTTTTCTGAACAGTGTGATTATTTACCAATGCACAGGTTTTGGAACACTAAATATTTATTTATTTTTTTTTTTTTTTTAAAGACAGTCCTCATGAGTCTCAGCGGATTTCTTTGTAAACGTCGCCCTCTAGTGACGGAAACCTGAACACTCACGCAGGAAGAGTGTTGCTCTGAAAGATTTGACTTTATACTGTACGAATGGAAACTGAACAGATGTTGCACTAATTGCTAAATTCATCCTGATTTTAAAGAGGCTATTTATTAAAACCTCACTCTCTCTGAAGGTCTGAGTGATGCTTTCATTTTTTCCCATCACTCAGAGGCTCAGTGTCCACACATGGCTGCAGACAAGATTTCAGAATCCAGCCAACCCTCAGATATACCCTCACCGTTTTATTAAAACCTCCATGAAGGATATTGTTTTATTAGACTGCATTAGTTTTAGCCGACCACCTAATAAAGTGGCAGCTGAGCGATTCTGCTCGACAAATTAATGCATTATAGTTTAAGTTAACATGCGCTGGGCTTTAAAAGTATCAAATTTATAAAAGGTCTTTAGTCTAAACACGAGACTCAAACCCCACCCAGCATGTGCAGTTTGGGGTCTGTAGGTAACTCTTGCTCTTCGTGTCTTTATTCCCACCAACATCAGAGGACGTGGCCTCTGGGAAGGCCGTGGTAGTCACGCAACTGCAAGTCACGCAGAGAGTTTTGGTTCATTTGTCCTGGTACCCAGAACACAGCAGCAAAAACTGTCTGTTGGTGATGTTTTCTGATGATTATCCAAATTTGAGTCATTTTTCTGGGCTGCGAGCTCCACAAACTACATTTTTATTCGCCACAAATCTCTCACGCGGACACATGAAACCAAAACTACCTGCCTGGGTAGATGCCACACAGACAGCTGAGAGAATGTGAGCAGGTTCCTCAATGAAAGGACCGTTAACCTTCAGCAGAGCTTTGGAGTCGCTCATTGATGGAGCGAACTGCCAGCGTTGTGATCAAATATATGAATACAGGGTTTGAACATTTTCCACTTTTGTTCAGTTACATGAAAACTCCCCAAAGCAGGTTGTTCAAAAGCTCAGTGTTAACAGACTGGCTGTGAAGTTTATTTAAGTCACTTTGTACTGAATTATTACAAGACTTCTTGCTTTAAAAATGGCGTTAAATCAGTAGCCTTGTTCGTGCTCAGACCGCAGGAATACATCCCATAATAGTTTGGCCCTCCTCCCCGTTAGTGTATTTTACTGTACTTAAACACATTTGTACACACAAAGTGATCAGACAAACAGTCAGATTTTGGTCATGAGAGGCTATTTTTTAATTGATCCTCAGGTCAGAGAGAGTACAAGAAATAAATATTGATCCCATGAACATGAAACACAACAGCACTGGCGGAGGATTCCCATCTTTTTGTACAACAGAGCGGCTGGCCGGTTTTTAAAATGGAAGTAAACAGCTGCAGCGGTGGAGTCGTCATTTCTTCTGAGGGAACGCCGCCTTCACCAGCTCATACACAACATATCCTGTTCCTGAAAGGAGAACAGGGCAGGTTACTGGGACACTTCCATTCAACACCTGCTGGTCCCAGGAAGCCACAGACAACGGACACAACTCGCAGGTCATTAAACCCACAGGACGTTATTTCTGCCACTAGGGGTCTCTCAATCGCAACAAGAAACAGTAAGTAGTTTGATGAGGTCATGAAGTAGCGTGGGATCATGGGAGTTGTCGTCTTCATTGCTAAACACACTTGCTGATGAAAATCTGACATGACTCGGGTATGACGCCACCGACCAGCTGAAACACACGGCTACCTTGAATACAACGCTGCGTTTCTCGGAGTTAGAACCCTGCTGGTAACAATTGGGATAACGAGTACACGACTCAACTATAGAAAAACACATGTAGTAGTAAAAGGACATCGATAGCTGCTCCATTTCTCGCCACCTCTCTTTTAAAACTGACGTCGGTTTCTGGCTCGTGAGCTCAACTTTTAGAGAGACCGAGTAAATAATTCTGCACGAGAAGACATTGAGTTTTAAGAGGGGAAAAAACAAAAAACACAGGGATTTTCTCACCCAGGACAGTGATGGCCATCGTTGCTCTGTACAGCAGAGCGTCGACTGTGCCTCCTTTTAAGTGAACCGGAATCCCGTTATCCTCCTGCAGGCAAGAAGCATGATGGGAAACTTAGAACGGCAACAGGCGGCATTGAAGGATGATGATGATGCATACTGGGTTTTACACCAGATTCACAAGTGTTTGAACTTGGACCAGATTTCCTGTTCCTCCCCTCAACATCAAGTCCAAACGGCGTGTCTGTAGGCTGAAACCCCCCCAAAATAGACAAAAGACAAACAGTTTGTGTGAATGTCCACTGAACGGTAACAAAGGGTGTTGGAGCCACATTGCTGCTTATTTGAAACAGTTTTGACAGTTTCAGGGGGGAAACGGGGAGAGAGACGTTTGCGGTAACCAGAGATTTAAAGAGGCTCAGGGGTAAAGCTGACCAACAGGAAACTCTCAAACACGTCTGTGGCGCTTTTAGCTCCAGTTCATCATGCAGACTGGATTCCATCAGTGCAGGTTGTAGAAAGCAGATTTCGGCGGTTAAATCGTCTACAAGTTCTTCATTTTAAAAACCAGCAGTGGTGACGTTTGGTGGCCTGAGCCGTTGAAGCAGCCCACCGATCGACTTCCCAGCCACCAGACGATGCTTGAGCAAAGCCGACTACCGATAAGACAACGAAGCTCTGCATTTATTCATTTAATTCACTGCAGGTCCAACATGCAGGATTAGTACTCCACTCAGAATGCTTTCACATGCTGGCTACTTATCTTTGGAGCTAAAGTCAGACAGTAACTGAGGTTTCAGGGCTTCGTGAGAAGAACCCTGCTAAAGAAATGGAAACATGCACCATTCAGCATGTGGAATATATAAAGTCATGTGTATGGTCTCATGCACGTGACTGGATTTTATGGAGCTTAAACCACTTCCTGTCTGGAGACTGTGCACCATGAAGAGCCAAAGTTGACCAACAGTCAAGCGCATATGAACCGGTGGTAGATTTCCTGCAGTGTCACGAATCGGGACGTAGCGTTTGCTCTAAGCAGCAACATTTCTCTTAACTCTTAAATTCAGGAGTTAGAAGGCTCAGTCATTCTGCATGTACAGCCTCAAGAGTTTGAGCCTGAGAACTGGGATAGAAAATATTTGGTGAATCCCACACCGTGTGGAAAAGGAGAACTACCTCCAGTACAGTTTCAATAAAATCATCAGCTGTCTGTTTTTACCCTGTTTAGATCAAATTCCCACTTACGCAGTTTTAAGACAGTCAATGCCACTTCCAAAAGCCTTATTTGTGACCTCAGTTAATGTTACATAGCGCCCCCTACACAAACCTTAGGGGACAAACAGGTCGTTTTTACATGTTATCAAGCCGCTGTTTGGGTCTTCAGATATACTTTTGTGATCTCAGACGTCTGCTGTCCGACCAGAACGATACAGGAATGTTTGTTCTGTGAACAGCGTTTGTTAGACTACGACAGGTTCAGAAAATTGGGATTTAAACATCGGTTTCATGCTGGGCAAACGTACTGTGATCCAGGGCAGACAGACAACTGTGGGATCATGAAACCCAGTTTGAAGATGTAACCCGCTGCTGGATAACAGGCGAAACCACACTGACTGCATCACAGAGTAACATGGATAAAACCCATTATTATATTAATATGGATATCTTCTACTGCCGACAGACACTGCTCAAAAAAATTAAAGGAACACTTTGAAGACGCATCAGATCTCAATAGGGGAAAAACGTCATCTTGGACGTTCATTTTTGGAGGTCATGTTGTAGGATTCTGGCAGCGCTCATCCTGGTCCTCCTTGCACAAAGAAGCAGATAGATACCGGTCCTTCTGCTGGGTTAAGGACCTTCTACAGCCCTGTCCAGCTCTCCTACAGTAACGGCCTGTCTCCTGGAATCTCCTCCAGGCTCTTGAGACTGTGCTGGGAGACACAGCAAACGTTCTGGCAACGTTACGCATTGATGTTCCCTCCTGCAGGAGTCGGACTGCCTGTGCAGCCTCTGTAGGGTCCAGGTGTCGCCTCATGCTACCAGTAGTGACACTGACCCGAGACAAATGCAAAACTAGTGGAAACAATCGGAAAATATGTCAGTAGCCTCCACCTGTAAAACCATTCCTGTTTTGGGGGTCGTCTCATTGTTGCCCTCTAGTGCACCTGTTAATTTCATTAACACCAAAGCAGCTGAAACTGATTAACAACCCCCCTCTGCTGCTTAACTGACCAGATCAATGTCCCAGAAGTTTCATTGACTCGATGCTGTACTCTGCTTAAACAGTCTTCCTTTCCCTTTTTTGAGCAGCCTACATATATCATGACATAGCCAGTGTGTGCAAAACCACGTATAAGATGATCAAAATGACACCAAACCACCAATGTGTGTAAAACAAATACCTCATTAGCTAATTGTGTTAAGTGTTTAAATTACAGCTCCCAAAAAAGGACATTTATTTGTACAACAGACTGGAAGAACGATGCAAACACCCGTCAGGTGAGCCAGTGTTTGGTCTCCGACACATATGGGAAGACTGGCTGCTGTCAACTTGGAGTTTAACCACTGACACTGTGCTAGCTGTGACTAGCAAAGCTAAAAGCTACAAAATGCCGCGTTACTTTGTTCAAATGGAACAAACAGTCTGGAATTTTTAATTCCAAGTGTCTGAGGTCATCCTAACGGGACACGGCGTGTCTGATAACGTAGAGAATAATAAAAGATGTGTGTGGTCATGTATATTTCATCGGTTCACGGTCGTTTTACCTGAAACAGCTTCTGTTTCTGCGGGACTTTGTTGTCAACGTGCCGGCGGGCAGAGCTGGTGATGGTCCGCCGCGCCACCTGCTGGAGCGCCTGGAAACCGGAAGAAACCGGCAAAGTCACCACACACACACACACACACACACAGGTGGACACGGACCGCATACTGAGCCCGCTTTTAACATGTCCACCGTCACATCATATCTACATAAAACACAACCGGCCAGAGGCGAGAAAATGCTCGTCAGAACTGTCACGGCAGCAAAGCTAATGCTAACTCTTCCGGCGGCGTCTCAACGTTACCTGCCTTTGACCCCTAACAGCTCGCAGCTAAACGTAGCCGCGCGTTTCTGTTCGTCCGTGATTTTTAACGCCACACATCTACACAGTTTTGTCAAACACTAGCACCACAAGGCAAACGTAGCTCAAGGAGGAAATACTTACAAATATGTGTCTGTTCATCGTCAGTCCGTCTACGGCCGCTTCCCTCGCACAAGGACACCGAAGAGCCACTTCCGTTTTCAGGCTGCTGCTGCTTCTTCTTCGCGGATATTAACCGTAGGCTGCATTTGTGCTGCACGCTCTGCTGCCCCCTACAGTGTTGAATACGGAGCACACCTGACACGGATTCAGTTCACCCAAAAACACTGCTCGGACCACACGTTCTCGAAGATGGGTGGATTAAAGTACATTTTACCCGAACAACACAGTACCGATCAGATGCATGCAACACTTTGACATTGCAAACGCAGATTTTCTGCCCATAAGCATATGTGAAATGTATTAGAAATTTGGTCTAAAGGATCAAAAAGTATTACACATGTGTTAAAGTAGTTGTAATTATGAATAGTTTCCTACCTCACTGGCCTGTTTTTGTGCTGCTGTATCATGTGAATTTCATCCTGTCGATCAACACTGTTGTGTTGGAAAAATATAATAATATCAAGCGACAAAGAATGAGAAATGTCAGAGAAACCTTTGAATTAAATGACAAATTTATTCTTTTAAAGCAACAATACAACACTGATGGAGTATAAGAAAAACAAAAATAAAATCTAGTGAGTTGCACGTAATAATTTATCCTGATAAAACATATTAAAAGAAAACATAATATACTTTTACGCAGCATATTTCAGCATGCAGGATCTATTTTATTAATGAATTATCTCAGCTCCTAAAGAGTTGAACACGGCCGGACCTGGGTGTAAAACTACGTGTCTGCATTAGCGTCACACAAACATTTAATCACATGTATTGGATCATACTGCGTTACTCTTCTGTCATGCTGTATTGATAATCCATTATTATTGCATGTAGACGACAATGAACGAAGAAGCAGCAACAGCGTGTCAGTGCATATTTTTCTGGATTAGATTTACCCACTCAATCCAAGACAGCAACGTTTAAACCTTTATACCTGTAACCCCCTGAGCTCTGCCTCGCACTGGCTTTCCAACAGCAGACAATACTTAAAACTGTAAATATATATTGTTAAACAAAGTAAACATTTCTTTGTACAGCTCCAAAACTCCAAACACTCTGAGCTCCCTCTGACGTGGAACTGCCGCTCGGTGAAAGCATCACTGCAGTTTGACAGTGGGCTGATGTCACGGACGAAACGAGGCACAAAGACGAGCCGCACATCTCTGCTAACCAGCATGCAACACAGGACTCCACAACACTCCAGCTCACCTTCACGGCCGCCACCTGAAGCTTGGAGATCCTACAGGGGTCAGGAAAGTCCCACAAAACCTTCCAGAGTCACGGTTGGGCTTTGATGAGAGAAACCGGGCGATATGACTGTCCCCAGAGTTATATACGTATATATTTATTACAACTCAATTATATTTCAAGTTCTCTCCAGTGCCAGGATGTGATTCTGGTAGAGAAATAATAAATACATTTAATCATTTAGTTTTTGTCCCTGTGGCTTAAAATAATTCAAACAGCCTTTAATAGGTTTGGATTTTGTCAAGTCTATCTTAATACAATATATTCACATGCCGAGTGAAGCCAGGGCTACAGCTAATGAATATTTTCATGATTATCAATTAATATGATAATTATTCCTTGGATTAATCGTTTGGTCCACAAGTGTGAAGAAATAACACAGAGGACATGGTTTCTGTGTCTTGGTCCCAGCAAAGAACTTATTTTTGGCAGATTTCTCAACTTTCCTAGACATGGAACTCACTTTATTAAGTCTCCGGGCCTGAATAGGAAACACTGATACACTGCTGTCAAAAGTTGTCATGACCTTTTTTTTTTTTTTTTAATTCACTTTGGCAAATATTCAGCCATCATAAAGCTGTTTTAAACCCTAAAACCCACGTTTGACTGCTGAAGAAGTTAATGTGGAGATTAGATTTTTAAATGCATCAACCACAGTCTGGCCTCTGGATGAAGGTTTAACCTGACCGACTGTCACAAGACCACTGTTCACTGCAGCAGAGGTGAGCTGGAGGGTCAGCCGGCATCTCAGTTAGAAATGTCGGCGCTGTTGCTGCGGTTGCCGCATTTGTGGTGGACGATCAGCAGGACGACGCCCAGGAAGAAGCAGATGGAGCCCACGCTGATGTACGCGATGCCCAGGAACGGGTTCTTGCCTCCCATCCAGGAGATGGTGCTCAGGATCACCCGCTTCCTGCCCTCAAAGTTGCGAACAGGATAATCTGGGTTCGGCTGGTTAAAGAGGATGCAGACACAGGAAGACGCAGCTTTGTTTACAGATCAAACTGACCTCAAGGAACCGCAAACTGTTTTGGCAACAACTTCTACCTTCCAGTTTTTCCAGACTTTTTGTCTCGTTTGCAAACTCTTCCAGACCTATCCAAAATATGGATTCAGAAGTTTAAAGATTAGCCGACGAGCTTTTTATTCTGTGTTCTCACTTGTCTACTTGCAGACACGATGAGCACTAGGCACCGGACAGAAACTACATGTAAAAAATGGACAAAATAGAGTTAGCAGAGAGATTAGTAGGACTACTAATCAATGTTCATGAGAGCATGACCTGACGTCCCCTGGGTGTTTAAACGGTTTGATGCGCTGCGAGTTTCACATAAAGGATACTGTAGACGACCTCCAGAGTGTAGTTTCCTCGGGGCAGAGTCGGGACCATGTTGTTGTTGGTCTTACTGATGATGCGGTAGAGTTTGCGGAAGGTCGGCAGGGCGGCGGTTCTCATCCACACGATAAAGTCCTCGTTGATGAAGCCGCTGTTGCCTGGATCCGTGTCCAGTTCATAGACAGGCTGGTGCCAGTTGACCGGCTTCGTTGTACCTGAAATAGAAGGAAATGAGATCAGCGATGAAGTCAAAGTCTGATGTCTCCATGAGCTCACTGAATTAATTCATATTGGGTGATTGAATCCCCATTGTTTATTTGATATTTTAAAATTGCCCGTGTGCAACAGTGTGTCAGCATGTACCAAGGTTCAGCCGATACAGATGTATGATTTTTCAAAATTCGGACATGTGTACGTCCTGTGACCACAGGCTTCCTTACTGCTGCTCTCTGCTTTGTAATCGGAATTTTTAAGCACTTTTATTTATTTTCAAATTTATTCCCACAAATGATAACGTGGTTAGAAACGTCCCATTAATTCAGTGTAGTTCATCATCTCAGTGTTTTTGTAGTGGCTCTTACAAGAATAATGCCGACATTATTCTACATTGTTGTTATTGACAATAAAATCTATCAAAGGACCAAAACCAACAATGTGTCTGTGGCTCTCAGCTCCGAGCCCAATGGTTCCTGCTGAAGACATAAATCTTTAAAAACACCTCACAAATATAGTTACATAGTGTTTTTCTTAATTAGCTGCTCACTGTAGCTTTAAGTCAAACAAACAGGAAGAAATGGTGCTTTTGTTGGGGACTATATTCAGCAGCGGATGCATCCACATTTGGTGCACTAGTGAGTATTTGGGGCAGCAGGATGGTGTGTGTGTGTGTGTCTGTGTATGTGTGTGTGTGTGTGTGTGTGTGTGTGTGTGTGTGTGTGTGTGAGCCCAAATGAACTGAAAAATAAACAGGAATAAGAGACATCAGGTTTGATACACAGATAATACTTTCACTAGGCTCAATCCACCGTTGGTTTGGTCTTTTCGTGGGATTCGTGGACAGTAAGAAAAACATAGAACATCACCAGACTCATTCTTTAAAGGCAAAGGCCAGCAGACGTATTTTACTGTACAGTGTTGCAGGCAGACATCCTGAAGCTGACTGAGGAAAATCACTTCTTCACCCTCCAACATGAGGGACGACAGTGACTGGCTAATGTCCAAACTTTAGCAGAAAGGTTGTTAGCAGGCACAAAAACAAGCTGGTGCTGATAACCTTGGAAAGCGGCTGTGAGGTTCGGGTTGTTGAGTCCAGGGTTCTTGAACTTCACATGCTTGTCGGTCCACCAGGCGATGCCGGTGCTGGTCAGAGGAATCTTGATCTTTGTGCCGTTGGGATCGTTGTAAAAAAGCTCCAACGTGTCTGCCACAAGGGGAAAGACGGTTGATTAGAAACAATTCCTTAAATCACATTGTGCTGGGTCAGCAGAGCAGGAACGCAGCTCACCGTTGAACATGCTGTTGGCGATGGCTCCGCACGGTGCAACAGGGATGTTTCCGTGATAAGCGTATGGCTCACACTCCTTACTGGGTTCCTGTGAAGGACGAGGACGTGAAGGGGAACAAAGACGAACGGCATCACAAAAACACACACAACTTATCATCAGGGGCGGTGAAACAAAAGCGTTAGCTGCACTTGATTTGTCCTAAATAAGCAACGTCATGCTGGCTTGTAGGTTCGCTCGTACAATCACACTACAAACGGAGAGCTGAAGGTACAAGTCAACACAGTCCTGAATTCCCCTCTGTGGCAAGTAGGCAAAGAGGTAACTAACCCTGCAACAGAAAACACAGCTGTCCGTGCCTGGCTGCGTACTGAAAACCTCAGACAATCAAAGGATTTGTGGAACAGACACGTCAAGGTGGTTTGGTGCACTACTGAAGGCTGCCAGGGCAGCACAAGTGATACGCAGTGGATGCATTCGTTAATTTAATAGGATGCATGAAAATCCACTCGTACTGCATTAAGTGTTAAGAGACCTAGTCTCACGGACGGTAAATCTTTTTGCCAATAACGAGTGAAGAGTATCAGACTGACAAGACGCTGAAGTTTGCATTTTCACTGGCACTCAGTGATCTCAGTCACGTGCTATCGGAGATCTTACTGACGCCAGTCGCACCTTCAGAGATTGCGCGTTCCCATTCAGCTGGCTGTCGTCTCTTGACTTGACGTAGCGGCGGTGGTTTTGGTAGAAGTTGGACAGGCCGTAATACATGAAGACGTTGCTCTGTTGATTAAGACGAAAGCACAAAGGGGAAATTGTTCAAAACTGGCTGCGTGAACATTTATGGAAAGCATTCAAGTGTGCAACAACGCGTTTCTCACTTCATACGGCTGCTCCAGGTAGAAGGGTATTGTGCAGGTACAAGGGTTTGTGCTGTTCCAGCTGAAGTTCTGGGAGCAGTTGAAGCAGGGGCTGGACATGTCGACTCCCGTGTAATCAATCTGGAAGCAAGCAAGCAAGCTTAAATCTGTATAGCACTTTTCCAAACGCAGCATGTAGCTACAGTGCGCTTTATACTAGGGTGACAACAAAAGACCTCGGGGTCTGTGTTTGTCTGTTTGTTGTCTGGCTCAATGATAGACGACTCCGTTATGTGCCAGCGTGGACAAAAGATCACCAGTATTCATGTGACGGCTATGAAGGCAACACAAATGGGCAAAGCCGCCAGCAAGTAAGCCAGAGGACACTTGCTCAAAGGTCTGTTGGGTTACTGGCAGCGGATTCTGACACGAACTGCAAAAGAGCATCAGTCTTTAAGTCTCTCGCCAACCATTTAACCACTATTGTATGTACACTTCAACGTCTAGTGGAGCTGAACAAGCTTCACGCGTTGACTTTATTATTAAGGTGAAAGTTGACCTTCTGTCACATAGTCACGAATTAGCTTAAGTTCCGTTCCAGGAGGCGTGAAAGGCCCGCAGGGTCAGGAATAAACTGCACGACTAGTGGCTGGAACGTGAAACTACACGACTAGTGGCTGGAGCGTGAAACTACACGACTAGTCCAAGCGCAGGGAATATTCACGTTATACCGTGTCGTGCAGAATAAGTAGCGTTACGTGGTTAATCCCGGGGTCATGTCGCTAATACAACGTCACCTCAAACTCCTTGATGTTGTTGGACGTCACGTACAGGCCGATGCCGATGGGGATGAATATGAGGCCGATGATGAAGAAGGCAGGGAGCACGGTGCCCGCGGTGAGGATGGGCTGCCATGCGGGCAGCCTCTGCTGTTTAAACGCGGTGTTTTCGGGCTTCTTGCTCCGCAGCGGGACGCCACCGGGCCCGGACACGGTGATGTGTCCGTCCTCGTCTTTGGCGTTGTAACTAGACGCCATCATCGTCGCTGCTGCTCGAAATTACGGCGCCGTTGCTGACGTTAGCCACCTAGTTAGCACCGCTAGCCCCCCCCCCCGCTGTCGCTAACTTGTAAACACGCCAGATTTAACGCCCCGCCGGCGCGCTGACCTGTGACAACTAGCGACTTAGACTCCCGAGTTATATTGTCAATTGTTTTTGGTTGTTTGGCGATTTAATCCGTTGCTTTAAGTCGCCAAACGGAAAGCTAAGAAGCTAGCAGCGTCCGCGCATCCAGGAAGTTTACCAACAAGGTGAAGGCAAGTGAACGCAAAGCGCGGTGACGTCACTAATGACGTTGTTGCGTTCACGTGCTGTCGGGAGTGTCGTAAATGATTAGATGCAACGTTTCAAATCTGGTATTTAGAGTTCCCGTGAAACACTTAAACGCATCAGCAATCGTGCTGCAGGCGCTCATTTAAAATCAGGAGAAAACGTTGCCGACGCTTGAATTACACAAAAAATCACCGAAACGCTGCTCTCGAATGAGCTGAACAGGATGGAACAATGATTCTGGACAACTGTCAAACTGTTTCAGTGTTGATAGAAGTTTATTTCTTATCAGACAAATCCACTGTACCGTCCAAAGGACGTGTGGTCATCATTTATTCGGTGCCTGAGGGGTTTATTCATTATGCACCATCATGCCTGTGTGATTAAAGTGTCCCAATAGTCAGAAAAAAGTCACATGGACTTAAAACAATGTGCATTATGTGTATTTATAAACCGTATTTAAATGAGAAAAAACAAATGTGCTTTCTATAGAAGAAAACAAAACGGAAAGCACTGTAGTGTATGTTCTGATCAACACAAATCATGTCCTCAGGTTTATTATACCATCAAATACACTTTAAAGCAACGTGCCATTTACCTTACTTTCCATACACATTCAAAAGTACTTCTTAAATCCATCGTAAAACCACATTTCCACTGTGTGGCAAACTGTCCAGGGCCAGATTTAAACAAAACACAGGCTCAAACCCTTAATTCATGCATGCCATAATAATTTATTTTTAAAATTCAACATTCAGATATCTCAACAACGAAAAGACAGCGTTACTGTACGCTGCCTTCTCACTGCCTTTTTGCCCTTCTTTGGAGCTGATGAGATACATCTATTACGCGTTATTTATTAACTTGTAACCTGGGAAACGGCACATCGAAAATATTATTTTCAAATCAGTTTTGTGCCAAATTCATATGTGAAAATAGATCCGACATCATCCAATGTGACCTTTCATATAAACGTCGCTGCCATGTTTCCTCTCTGGTTTCCCAACTAACCAACCACAGTGCTGCTTTTGGTACAAATACCTGGTGAAGTTCAGCATGAAGTTTAATCTCTGTACTGCTTGTATCCGGTGCAGATGGTGATCCAGGTCTAGCCTGCGCCTGAAATTTGTTCATGTTCTTAGCAAATGTGATACTGCATTTTCACATTCTGGCATAAAGAACACAGATAACATTCTGCATGGAAGCTCCTGATTCATTCATTTGAAGCCGCAGCCTTTTTTGTAACATGTGTTTTCGACAAAAGGAACTTGTTGTGGGGGGGGGGTAGCTAAACGGTGACAAGGTGCTTCGTTGCTTGTCCTGGAGCTTTAACCAGGAGTCTTGTGAGACAGGAAAGTCTGCCACCAGACACCTTCAGAACACGATGTCACAGATCTCAGCTCAGCGGCGGCTGTTTGCTGAGGCGGCGTCCGTCAGCAGACCTGCGGTGGAAAATTGCAACACGTGTGTGTCCTTGAAGGCCACGTTACGCTCTCATTTTGGCTCAACATTCACATTTATTTTAGTCCCTGCAGCTAACACCGTAGCTAGCTCGAGACACTACTTTAGAAATCAATTTCTGACTACTAGGGGACAAAGGAACCGCACCTGCAGCCCTGACAGACATTACCACCTTAACAAGTCGCGACGGCTAACATGTTAGCAAAACGTTAGCCCACTTCCACATCCAGCAGACTCAGAGCATCATCATCCTCGCATCTGTCTGTGTCCACCTCCTGAGAAAAGTATCTGCTAAAATGTTCCACTTTCCTCACCAGCTAGCTGCTAACTTTGTTTTTCTGCCGCTTGGTGTCGGACAGGTAGGACAGCGGGTTCCCAGACTGTCGGTTTGTCCCCGCCGGCGGCAACTGTAGGTAGATTTATTTTTAATATAAAGATATTGATTGGTGGAGCTTTGTCAAATCTAAAATCTGCAGTTAGCACTAATTAAACAAAGTTAATACAAACCAGCAGCCAAGTGGTTGTAAGAAAACTGTATTTGTCAGACACCTCAGGTTCGGGGAAATTGTTTGTCATTTTATAGAATAAACTGACGATGAAAGTAATCAGTTGCAGCTGTAGTCTCATATCATGATATTAATATTACCACCCAGCCCTGCTCAAAGCTGTACTGCAGCGAGAGTTTAAAGCCCTCGTTATAAACCAGTTTCTCAGAGGAACAAAAGGCTGCGGGCAAGATGATCATGCTCGGATGTGATTTTAATAATCCTGCTCATCCTCTGATGTTGTTCCCAGGAAGAGCATTTGATCCACCTAAATCTGTCTGCAGCAGCCTCCTGGGGGGGTCCTGGCCAACATGCTGCAGCTGAAGCAAAGACACTCTGCTTGTTATGAATCAGTGTTCTACATGTTCACCCGCCTGTTTTGCAGATGCTTCTACCAGACTCCATTACGTCGCTCAGTCCTGGCTGCGTTGTTTAGTATCACTTGTTTCCTTACATCAGCAGTATCGCCCACTGTCTCATCTGCCTGTCTGTTAGGTTATTAGAAGCTACTTAAGGCAGCAGGATTTGTTGAGATCAAATCCTTTGTTTTGGTCCCCGGACACCATTTTATAAAACAGCCTGCAGATGATTGTGGTTTATTGATTTGTGTTTAATCAGATATTACATTGAGACAACCATTGGAGGCAGCTACTGTGATGTTAATGTCATTTATACGTTTAGAGATGTCAAATTTATAAATGGTGTCAGTTTCATATTGATGTTACGTGAATCCTTAGTCATGTTGTATTTTTGTATTTGTCCATGAGAGGGAGCTAGAAGCTCACTGAGTCTCCCATGTGATGCGGAAAAGATCAAACATGATCTACAGTAATAAACCACAGAAATGTGATATTATCATGCAGTAGTGAACAGAGCAATCTACCTCATGCATCAGTGCATCTGGAGAGTTCATCTAACGTTAACATGTCTTTTGCAGAAATTTGATCTTGATGAAAACTGGAAGAAGACCAAGACCTCATGCTCTTCTTATTTCAAACCCTCACTATAAAGTAGAATGATGTTGGCACATGTGGACATCTTCTGGGACATCCTATATGTCCAACAATGTCTAAAAAGTCAAATGAAATCATATCTGTAGTAGGTTTTGTCATGTTGGATGACCAGTTCGCCCCAAATTACAAAAATTACAAAACAAGATTTATGATTTTTGTAAGAATTGATCAATGCTAGACACTGTACACTTTGTTTTAAATTTAATATACCTTTTTTGTTTGTTTTTTTACATCCAAGACTTGTATTATGATTTTCACACGGGCCATGTTAACATCATGTGAAACGTACATGAAGATGTAAGCTCTGAAAACCTGTTTTAATGGCTGTTGAGTTGTGTTTAGCAGCATGGGTTAATATTATGGAGGTTTCCTGGTTGATTCTGACTCACTTTATAATTCACACAAAGCTCACACACACACACACACCGTGAACAAATGAATACTACGAAGCAATGCCACACTTCTTTCAGAGATAAATATTTTTTATTTTGATGGATGTCACAAACAGTTCACAGTGCTTCAGTGACTGGAAACCTCCAAAAGCAGTGGCGAAATAAACACATGCTATGAAAGATGTAAATGATGAGAAGAAGAAGTCTAGAGCTGTTGCCAAATATCATCTAGATGAAGTTAATCAAAATGCACTCAAATGCAAACGAGACATGCAAAGAGTTGCTTCATGGAAAACAGGTGGAAATGTAAAATAACATAAAACCTTAAAACCCTGCCCTTAAAATTACATAACATCTTTCCTGGAAATGTGCATAAATGCAAACTAATGGTGTGAACGAAACAAAATAGTGTTTGGAAAGCTGAGCTGCTGTTAAAGGCGACATCACACAGAGAGTCTCGTTTGTGTGTGTATACTGACGTGGCCCGTAACTCAGATTTGGCGACAAACTCAGTCACGAGACGCGTGTTCAGCCCTCAGCTCTTGCCTCCCGCTGCGGAGGCCGAGCCGCCGCAAACTGTCGACTTCCTCAGCTCGATTCTCATCGACTGGCTCTCGGCCCGCGACTCTAACCTTGTCACTGTGGACACGCCCAGAACCGCCTTGCTGCTCGGTTTCATACCTTTTGACACAGGGATCCGTGTGGCGGCGCTCCGAGCTGACTGCACATCCGAACTGGGCTGGAAAATAAACAACGCAACAACATTAGACACAGGAAAGGAGTTGGATCACGGAAACACACAAACACAGCGATATCACTGTTGCGTTTCAGCAGGGATTGTGCATTAAGAAAACGTGAGCTCCCCAGTAAGCAAAGTTTTGCTTAACCTGATCACTGTGCTACATGTTAAGGTCCACCTCCCGTAACTCAGACATTTTAGTCACCGAGCAGCTGTAACATTTGGTACAGGAAGAATGTTATGATCAAACAGGATGGTGGGCAATCTTAGCAACTTATAAGGTGGGAGAAATGATGCCAGGTGTGTGCAAAGTAACGGCAGAATGTCTTTTGTGCTCAATGACTGGAGTTCTGCTCAACAGCAGGGCAGGGATGTGTGGATCATATATATTGATCATTTGCATGGACGAGCTTATAAGTTGCTAAGAAGATCGCCTACCATCCAGTGGGTTTCTGACTGAAACGTACTGAATCAGGGCTAAACGCCTTTGATTTGGTGACCTGCATGTCATCAAATCAATGCTTACTGGGTCCATTTACACGGGTGCGTGAGGGTTAACTAGGGCTGGCCCTCTTGGATATTAATCGACATCAGGTTGGGTAATATTATGAGGGTTTAAAAAAGGCGTCTTATCTGTAAATTTAAGTTCTTAAAATGCAAATGTGAAACATGGGCACTTTTTGCCCGTGTTTGGTTAAAAGGAGTGACTTGGTCAGTTGGTAAATTTGAGTTTGTGTAGGCCCTTAGGAAGGCCTCTCTGGGATGCCAGGCCATTACAGTGTTAGTTCATACCAGTGAGATCATATGTTTAGAAAGTCACTGTGTTATACCTGGAGACAGTGCTACCTAGGGAGCACACGCCACCTGATTTCATTTTGAAACATTTCAGAAGCAACTGCAACGCAAAAGATTAGACGTCATTCAGATATTTTTGTTTGTAGATAAAAGACACAATGTCATCTATGCCTGTATGCTTGTGGAGTCATAGAACATATTAAGGTAGACAGAAAGATGGGAGGACATTTAACATAACGATCTCCAAAACTCTCACCACTGACTGCGTCGGCCGGGAGGATGCCGAGGTGATGGGCGTGATTGTTATGCTGCTTGTCATTTTGTTCTGGGTCATCTTCCCCATTGAGGGTTGGCGTGGGGAGCGGAGCACCGTTCCGGTTGACATTTCCTTGCTGCTTTCTGAGCTTCTGAGTGTCAACACTGGATTACTGCAGCCCTCAGAGGGCCTCTTAAACTGTGGACCCAAGTGGATGTGGATCTTGTTGTCCTCTGTTGTGATGATGTTGCTTTTGCCGTTGTATTTCCTGTAAGGTGCTGGCCCAGGTTGCTTCTCTGGGGTTACCTTGATCACAGTGCGGCCTGCGGTAATATTGTGAGGCTCAGGTGAAGCACATGCCTCAGCCACAGGAGTGGTGCTGACTGTGATGATGGACACCGGCGACTGAAAGCTGTCAGACCTGCAGCCATTGTTCTTGTCCGGACTCTTGGCCCTGGAGATGGTGGTTATCGTGACTGGAGATTTGGCTCGATCAAGACCTCCCGTTAGCTCACAGGCTTTGCTCTTTGTGGTCACTGTTGTGGGTTTAGGGACGATTGTGATGCGAGGTTTTTGAAGTCCTAGAGTCGGGATGATGGTAGTGCTGGAGAAGAAATCCTCAGCTCTAGCGCTGGTTATCTCCAAGGTGGCAGTGCTGTTCTCATGATCTGGAGTCACTCGGATGTGCAGTGGCTGGCCTGGCTTTTGGGACATGGTCATCTCGGGTGGATGGAGCAAGGACGCCCCATTGTTGTGAGGAGGAGTGAGTGTGATGGCCTCCTTCTTTCTCATCCAGGGTATCCAGGATTTCCCTGCCCCAATTTCTGCAGATGCTGGAGGGTATCGTTCAAGAACAGTTGGCTTTTTAAGGCCCCGTTGTCTGAGGTTGCTCATTAAATGGTTTTCTTCAAGGACTGACTGTCGGATAAAGCCTGCAGTGGTCTCGTCCTCAGCAGGCTCACTGGACATCACATCTGTCTGCACTGCTGTGGAAGTTACCGGTACATTGACCATCCTACTACCATTCATACTGGGCCTCAAGGCGCGACTGTAGCGCTTGGAGGCTTCCAGCTCCTTGGTAAGGTTGGCAACTTCCTGGCTCATGCTTTTCTTCTTCTCTTCCTCTTCCATGAACCTCTTCTGCAGGACAGAATAATCCACCTGCAGCTGGGAAAGCTGGTCCTCCTTGTTCATCAGTTCATGGATTTTCTCCTTCAGGGCCTGGACGTCCACCTGCAGTTCTCTGGTTTTAGCCTCCTCCATCTTGCAGCGAATTCTAAGCTCAGCCTCTGGACTCATGACCTCGCCTTTCTCTATGGCTTTGTTTCTGGCAATCTGACTTTTCATTTCTTCCAGTAGCTTAGAAAGGGCATTTGCTTTGTCCTGCTCCGTTCTGAACTTCTTCTCCAGTAGATCATACTCATCCTCTGTTTTCATTAAATCTCCTTCTACCACTTCAAGTTGTTTGAGCCTGTTCTTAAGTCTTTCAATTTCTAGCGTGAGCACTTTTACTTTGTTGTCTTCATCTGGATTTTTGTTTTTGTCCTCGTTGGCCCGCATTTTCTGCATTTCCCTCTCTGTCTCCTCAAGTCCATCCATTCTTATTTTCATGCCACTTAGCTTGGTGTTCAGCCCCCTACACTTGTCCTCTTCACTTGCAAGTTTAGTGTTTAACTCATCTTTCTCTTTAATGAGAGTTGTCACTTTGATTTCCATTTCTGATTTGAATTTGAGAAGTTTTTTGCTCTCCTCGATCAGCTTCTCTGTGACCTCCATAACCTTGCCCTGCTCTGCCTTGAACATCTTACTTAAATCATAATTTTTCTGTTCTTCCTGTTTAAGTCTCTCTGCCATGTTTTTTCTTTCATCTACCAGTATAACTGTAAAGGACTTCAACTTCACAAGATCGTCTTTGAGGACCATTTCTGTCCTTTCAAACTTTGACTCTGAGCACTCTAGTTCTTTCAACCGGGTTTTCACTGTCTCCAGCTCACCGGCCAGATCCTTCACAACACGTTTCTCTTTTTCCAGGTTTGCATGAAGCTGAGAGCACTCTGTCTTGCTCCTATTGAAAGCCCCCTCCAGTTTTTCCAGTTCAACCATTCTGTTCTGCAGTTTGTCCACCTCCAACCTCAGCTCCTTGCTATGGTTCTCCTCATTCTGCAGCTTTTTCCTCAGCTCCCTGCACTGAGTCTCTGTTTTGGTGATCTCCTCATCTTTGCCCTCCATCTCCAGCACTCTCTTCCGCAGATTCTCCAGCTCGGCCATGAGAGACGAATCCCCACACTCCCCTCTGCTGATCTTCTCTCTCAGCTCCTGCAGGTCCTCCTCTGATTTATGGAGCGCCTTGTTGTTCTCCTCCAGCTCTTCAATCTTGTGTGCCAATCCGGCAAGCTTCAGCCTAAGCTGTCGGCTTTGGGACTCTCCATTGGCCAGTTTGGCGGTCATCTCCTCGTATTCCTGTGCAAACTTGGCCGCTCTATGCTCCAGCTCGGCCTCCAGCTTGAGGACCTTCTGGCTGTCTTCCTTGGCAGTGTCGGTGACCGCTGCCAAACGCTGCTCTTTCTCCTGCAGCTTCTGAGTCAGGTCCTGGACCTTCTGACCCTGTTGGTCGATCTGCTCAATATGTAGCTGCCGCTCGTCTACCAACATCAGGGCAAAGGACTTGAGCTTAACCAGCTCCGCTCTGATCTTCTCCAGCCTCCTACTGTGGTCCTTGTCCTTACGAGCCTGGTAGGCCTTCTCCTGCTCCAACAGCCTTTTGAGTCTAAGAAATGTGCAAAATGTGAGTGGGTGTTAATATCAAACATATTTTCAACATAAGATTGTTTCATTGCAGATGACTGAATAAAAATGTTTAGAAGCAACTTAGAAACATGAATAATTGGGTGCAGAAAAGGAATAGTCAATTATTTTCAAGCACCACTGTGTCCTCATGTGGCATAGTTTTGTTATTGACAATCCTCCCATGACACCTGGTGACACACAGTGTCTGGTGACCAAATTAAAATAGCCAACATGTCAACTACTCTACAGTTTCCTGTATTCCTGTAAAACAAAAAGAAGCTAGACCAGACTCAGAATGAGAGCATTAAGCACCTGATCCTGGATAAGGAGGCAGGCAAGCAGAATAAAAGGCAGCGGCAGCAGGATAAGCAAGGGAACAAAGGGAATAAGAAAAGAGGCTTGAACACTTGTGCTTCTCTCTGACAGAGGTTACTCTACTGTACTACTGCATCTGGGTGACTGAGAATTGCCGTAGACGTGATGATTCACTAATAAAACACACCAAGCCACTGGGACAAAGCAATAGTAAGGGGCGCTGCAGAGCTGCCAGCAACGTTCTGAGAATTCAACCTGCCAGAGTTAATGTCCTGTGGGTAGATGTTTAACTAATCACTGCGGGAGTCTGTGAGAGAGTCTGCTGCAGTTTCCCTTCACGTGAGTCGCATCAGACACTCGAATACCTAAATGCGTCTCAGCTCTGCACAACAAGTGTCCTGCAAGTCTGAATAAATTCACAGGCTCCAGACCTTCACAGTCTGCTCCTCCTGCGTCAAAAACGCCTTCCCGTGAAGCTCTGTTCAACTTACCAACAAGTCGGGATGCAGGGCAGGTTGATCCATATCTGAGTGTGTTTTGTAAAGCTGAGCAGGAGCCAAACTGCTGCTGCTACTGCTGAGTCTCTCAGAGAGGGAAGGAAAGAGGAGCCCCGACTCTGTGGGGAATTAGCCATCACATTCCAAACATGTCATCAGTGGACAATGAAAAAGGTGAGTGTTGTGCTAAACAGCGCCGCTCCGCTGGCTGGTGATGTCAACCACCCCTCCATATATGGCCAACGAGGCCCTGCCCTTGTTTGGACACCGAGCAGGAGGGGTTCAAGCCCTTTCAGCAAGCTCTTCCCCTTCTTTCTGACTGCTTTGTTCTCCCTCCGGGGAGGAGGGACAACTGGGCAGCAGGTATGACACAACACATGAAGCCACTTCTAAGTTCAAACATTTCTTTTCTTCCTTTTATCCTAAAATGTTGCTCCAGCTTGACCTAATTGTCCCCCGCCAGCAGCGTTTCCATACAAACAAGGCAACAATGCAAGGCGTGAGTTTTTGTTTTGGCGCGGACAATGCCAGACGTGCACAGCCTTTCTCATTATGATCCCCCGGTATCGTGCAAGGAGAAAAGACATGGATATAAATTCTCCATAGTGGCTAAATCGTATGTGTGCGAGGTCATAGCTTCAGGCGGCAGAGGAGGCCTGCGGTTGGCATTGCAGAGACTCCTAAATGAGCCAAATATGAGCAGTGCAAAGAGCTTACAGATGCACAGACTTTCTATCGCTGTTCCTCATTTCTCCAAATACATGTTACACATAAATATCACCAGGACGCAAGAGCACCTTTACATTAATTGCCTATGTGTTGTAGCTTAGAGACTTGCGCTTTTTTTGGCCGCCTGCAATTTTGGAGATGTGGAAAGAAATCGCTTCTTCTCTTCCTACTGGGTAACTTTTGCATTTTCTACTCTCCAAGTAGATTCAAAAAGTAAAATCAGAGAGGAGCGACAGTACAACGCCTGCTTCCTCCTAATGGTGCCCAGAGGATGAATCCTACTGACTTTAGTGATACCTTAATGTTTCATCTAGCGCCATCATAAGGTCAGATGTTCTCCCAATACTTTGGTTTATGACCAGATTCCAGCAAAAATGAATGATCTTCCCATCAGCCTCAGCTGCACTTTTTGTTTAGTGCTTGTTAGCAAATGTTAGCATGCTAACACAAAGATGCTGAACGTGGTAAAGATGTTCAGGCAAGTCCCGAGTCCTAAACTTTGAATTTTGAGTCTCAAACGAGTCATAATGTGCTCGAGACCAAATCTAGTGCCATTCTGACAACAGAGTAATAATATATCACATTTAAACAAATCATTAATGCTTTTTAAAATTTGAATTTATTTGCTAAAACAACAGCTTTTTTAAAACAAGTGCAACTGAACTGATTCAGAAAAAAGTAGTTCTAACATTTCACTTTCATAACATATAGAACTATTAACCACATCGGAGTGAACTGTGTGTGTGTTTCTGTCCTGTCTTGTTGCATTTCAATAACAGACGTTTAATATTTGGGGAGGTATCAAGTATTTTCAAGTTAAAATTCCTTACATCGAGTTTATTGTCATCAGATTTGTGACTCGAGTCCACAACCTCTGGACGATACTATAAGACTCCACCAATGTGTTGAATCAAATTTTGGCTACATAAAAAAAAGATGTTAATGTAAAACTCTTGCTGTCTTGCTAAGTGCAGCCTTAACTGTATGATAATCCTCTCTAAGTCCTCTGACATCTATGGCTCAGGTTGCTGGAGTATTTGCCATTATGACCTCGTTGGCGGATGGTGGCTCTGCAGAAAGCCTCTCTCTGTGCGGGTTTATTCATAGCCTCAGAGCTGACAGCAGACAGAGCCCCAAACACTGATAAAGCTGAGCCGAGCCAAGTTCACGGCAAACACGTCAGACCGGGAGATGCTGATCTGCAGCTAATTATGGGCTCAACAATTACCGTCCTTATTAACATTCAGAACGGACGAGCCAACAAGAACGCTTTGACACCCGAGGAGGGACAGTTGTTGACCGAGGGGATAAAAATGGGATTTCTTTCTTGCAGCCTGCATCAGAATTGTCCACCACTGTGAAATTACAGAGAATCAAACCTACATTTTTCTGAAGACAGACATGGTTTACTGGTTAAAATCGCAGCGTCTCAAACCACACAAACCCTTCCAGACTGGGATCAGGGGCCTCAGGGCGGCGCGGCACTTAGACGTCACCATCCCATAAGTGTCCTGTTGCAACCCTGTCAAATCAATTTTGAATGAAACATACTGAAGCGGTAAAAAGTATTTTTATATTAATAATGAGTTGCATGACTGCTTAGATAGTTTTGTCAGGAGAGTAGAGACCAAATTTGTTTTTTTTGGGATGTATCTACCATGCCAGGCAGCTGTTGTTTTCTATTAATTTCTATACGTAATTATAACCAACTAAAAGACCCTTGGTGGTTCCTTGAGTTGATTAATTCATCATGGTGAACATCATGTTTGTGTTGTTTTTTGCCAAAGCTACATCAGATTTGAAAAGTCTGCCCTGTTTTACCTTACAACAAAAAATATGAAAGTTCGAGTTTCATACTGTATAAAATGAATGGAAACCAATGGAAGTCTGGAATGGTAGAAGAAAAGCTTATTTGTAAAACAAAGGTAACCTCTTTGAAATGATTTTCAGTGAATGGGTCAAAAGGTGAAACAGTAACAGAGCCTTTACTTTTACATTTACACATATGACTTCCATAAACTCTCAGTGCAGCAGGATTTCTTTCTGCAGCAGGTTTAAAGCGTTTTCTCGTGTAGTTGTATTTTCCGTGTTGTCATGCAAACGGAGCCTCTAATCGTCCAGCAGGATCTCTGCGGGGATTGACATCACCCTCTCTGAGCTCGGGCTCGATCCATTCATTCATGATATCACCTGCAGTGAATCTGCACGCTGACGGCAGCCAACAGGAATGTGTTATCAGACGGAGCAGAGAGCCGAGAGCCGGGCTGGGCCACACTAAAGCCAGGACACTGATCTGAACTGAACACTGCAGGGCTGTTTTAACCACCTGCAAACCACCACATCAGCATTCAGACCCTTAATGTATGTTAAGTAAAACACTTCATGTAAAAGGCCTGAATTCAAAATCAGAATTAAGTAATAGTATGTAAATATTATCAGCAAAATGTACTTAAAGTCATGTTGCAGTAAACTGCTCCCTGGATGGAGTAAAACTCTAGCACTTTTCAAGCACTTTCAAGGTACCTTAACCAAAAACCTCCAGACTCTCGAAGCCTTTATGCAATTGCTAAAAATAAAGTTTACAGAATTCCTTTTCGCCCACAGCAATCAATGTTTCTCTCCAATGACCGGATGTATTGATCCGGATTACTTAATGCATCCTAATCTGCAGAGTGAGGCATCATCAGAGGACTGGCTGTGTGTTGCTGTGGATGACGAGTATATTCGAATTCAGGCATTTTCCTCCAGAGATATGAGAGCCAGCGAAGCGTTATTCCACATTCAGGCTGCTATTTGAAGTCTAATGGCGCGTGGGGAGCAGATGTGCTTTGTGTAGGATTATAAAATGTCTGACTGGTTTCACAAACAAATCAAGACATCAGAAAGATGTGAAAAAGTCCAAACATCCGGACTTTCTAAGGGTTCGTGTCGGTGGTGGCTGCAGACTGTGCTGTGTGTGCTTGATGACGCGATAAGACACGATTCATCACCCCAACCCTACCAGAACCATCACCCACAACCTTGAGCTCGATGCCCCGGGTCTCATATCTGATGCTCCGCCACCAGACAAATAAACATGCGTCTGCAGAACACGGACGTTTTATCAAGAGCAGTGAATTTTGCATCTTACATTCTAATAAAACACGTGATTCCAGTAAGCTGAAACTCTCTCAGTCATTACAGCAAACGGATCTGTGTGTTGTTATTGACAGCAGTGTGTGTGTGTGTGTGTGTGTGTGTGTGTGAGTGATCTCTGCAGCTCTGTCCTAACTTGCCTCCCCCACACAGACGGGTCTGAGGTGTTAGGCAGGTAGATTCCACCTCTGCTGCCCGGAGGTGCATCATGCTGGTATTGAGGTTTTTACGTCCGTTTATCACGTTATCACTCTTTCTGTGCTCTGTACTCTGAAACTACACGTCACGTATACTGAATGAACCGGCCCAAAACAGAAAACCACAACTACGAACTAAAAGATGCTGAAACGCTCTGTGGAGCTCAGTTATGTGAAGGGCGCCGAGAATCGTGACACAAGCGTAGTAATTTGATCTGTTGCTAATATTTAAACATGAATTACCGCAGCTTTAGCCTTCGTGTAGTGCGACTGTTATGTCTTCAGCAGGAACCAGAGGGCTCGGAGCCGAGAGCCACGGACAGGAAGTGAGGCAGTGCCGAGAGACGGACTGACATGTTGTTGGTCTTGGTCTTTTTCGCGGGATTTGTCAACACCAAACAACAAAAAAAATACCGAATAATTTTGGCCTTGTTCTTTAACATTTGAGAACTTCCTTTGTCGTGTTAAAAACACGGTACTTCTTCCAAGTAAAATCAAAAGAGTTAGACTGTTAACTGGGCTCACACGGAGGGCCCTCACCTCTCCCTCTCCTGCTCCAGCAGGTTGGTGAAGTCATCGCTCTTGTTCATGAAGTCCGTGTGTTTGCGCTTCTCGCTGTCCAGCTCCACGACGGTCCGCCGGTGACATTTCTCGGCCAGCAGCAGCTGCTCCAGCATCCGTCGGTACGTCTCCTTCTGTTTCTCCTCCAGACGGTCCAGCTGACGGGAAACACGCCAACACTCGTCATTAACAGCAATCATCCCAAAATCTTAGGTACAGCTATGGTGGTGTTGTGTGTGTGCGGGATAACAATGAGCAGAGACACTCATCCACACAACGTAGAGCTTTATCCAAATGTGTTCACACCCTGCAAATTATATTTTCAAGCCATTCAACGCACAAAAGAACAGGATTTTAGGCTGATTTCACCCCTCACTTGCATGAACACCGCGCCAACAACGATATTTGTACTCCACCTACCATCTGTGGCAGCTACCTGCGCTCCACATCGGTTTGACATGCAGCATATATAACCGCCAAAATATTACACATATTCTCCTCACTTTGGCGAGTGTTGAACTGAGCTACTTCCTGTATGTTCCTGCCTGTGAGGAGCTCTGAACGGAGAACACCGACACCGACGTTCATGTTTTCACTGCATGTCTTCTTTGTTTTTGTTCTGGGAATATTGAGGTTCTATTCTACAGAGTGAGGAGAACTTTAAAACTTTAAACAGCATGAAATCAATAAAACACTTTGCGTTACAGGTCTGCAGTGGTTGAATGTACTGTACTTAGTACAACTTTGAGGTACTTTGAGGTAATACTTAGTATTTCCATTTTATGCTCCTTTATGCTTCTGCTCCACCACATCTCAGAGGGAAATATTGTACTTTTTTCTGCATTTCTACATTTGTCTGACAGCTTAAATTACTTTTCAGACTAAGATTTTACTTACAAAACACAACAACAGTGCGTCATGTTTTCTAAGTTCGCCGTATGTAAAATATATTAAACTACCCAAGAGTATATAAAATTGTTTAAATCAGCGCCGCCTCAAAAAATGCTAATTACACACTAATGCACCAGTAATAATACAGTATATAATATAAACCCTCACAAGGCTAATTTTTCAACAGTACGAGTACTTTTACTTTTGATACTTTGAATAAATTTGCTGATAATACTCTTACTTGTAATGGAGTATTTTCACAGTGTGGTGTTACTACTTTTACTTAAGTGAAGGATCTGAATGCTGAATCATTTCCTGGATAGGAGTTTGGATAGAAGAAGAAAATAGAGACAAACGTCTGGAACAGTTTTCTCTGAGTGAAGCGTTCCATTTAAATTTGACTGTAAACCATCAGCTGCTGTCTCTATAGCAACACCAGCAGTGGAACGTCTCCTCTCACCTCGGCCATGGGCTTCTCGTACACGTCGTCTGTGCTGTTGCTGCTGAGGCCGAGCAGTGCGTCTCTCTGCAGGGCCTGCAGGGGTTTGGTGGGGACCCCTGAGCCGTAGTGGGCCTCCAGAAGCTCTGGTCTGGTTTTCTCCGTCTTCAGCAGACCGATGATGTCCTCTCTGGCCTGAGGAGACACAGCAGAGTCTTTAATGCTGTCGGTTCACTCTGACTGCACTCTGAGAAGAAGGTCAGCGTTACAACACCTCGTCTTCAGCAGGTTCGTAGGTAAGCAGGTATTTGTTTCCTGCGTTTTAGTGATCAGCGTTGTTCTTGTGGACCAATAAATGTCATCTTTGAACCTTTGAACACTGCAGATGGTAAGTTTGATTAGTATTATATTTATATTAGAATTATTTACAACATAATATATATTAGTTATTTATTCACAGAATTTACTTTTGACTCCGTTTTCTTCTTAAAAACAAAAGATAGATTTTTCATGATACTGATCGTTTGACAGCTGATGAAGTTATAAGATGAAGTCATAGTTGACTTGATAATGAGACTGTCTAATAATAATAATAATAATAATGAAGTTATTTGCAAATAAAATTGGATTTGTTTTATATGCTTCATACAAATACAAACATAATCAATAAAAAAAACACCCATTCACATGTACGAGCTCAAAAATAAGATAAGGAAAATAAAAATCCAGTAAAATAAAATAAAAATCTTAAAATAAAAAAGTTTTTTGTATTCTTCACACATTGGGATGTTGATTTGTACAAAGATGTTCATTTCATGTCCTCAAGCTGATTGTCTGTGTGTTTATATTGTAGAAGTAGAAGAATTAAAGAAGAAGGAGGCAGATGTCCACCAGCAGAGGGAGCTGTTTCCTTTGTTGTACTCTGCATAGTGCCTTATTTCACAACAACAACACACGTGATCTTTATATAAATATATAAATCCACCAGTTCTCTGAGGTGATTAGACCTCACATTTAGGTGAATGCATAACAGGACTAATCTGATCCGATCAGATGTGATCTATTATATAATTCCTACAGGTAAAGACGGGAGGAATCCGTGATTCTCAAAAGCCATTTTTATAGACTTTTATGTGATGTTGTCTCTTTATTGCTTTTATATGTTTGATTATTTTTTATGTTGCCTTGCTGTTTGTTTGGCTTTTTGCTGATTATATTGCTTTCAGAGTTTCCTGCTTTTGCTTTGTCTGTCCAGGCACTTTGTAAACTATATAAATAAAGTCATTATTATAATTATTATCATCCTGACCAGGTCGGTGGAATTGAATTTTTTATCTCAGTGAGTGCAGTAAATAATGATTAAAGGATACGTCTGTTTTTCCTCCTATATTTTCCTTTTGTCAACAAATCCCATGAAAAGAACAAAGCCGACGTGTTAATGACGTGTCAGTCCATCTCGCAACATATAGAAACACATTTCTTACTCAGACTTAACACTCAATAACTGGAGTACTGTAAAGAGCAAGGTCAAGGAAGTGGATCAATTTTACATGGTTTGCCAACAAATACCATGAAAAGATCAAAACCAACAACGTGTCAGTCCGCCTCTCAACAACACTGTGGCTCTCGGCTCCGAGCCCATTGGGTCCTGCTGAAGACGGAAATCTGCTTTTTATGAAACAAACAGGAGGAAATAGTGCATTTGCTGGGGTCTATTTTCAGCGGCGGATGAATCCACATATTTGAGGCAGCAGGACTGTGTGTGTGTGTGGGACTATAAACAGTGTGGGAAGAGACATCCGATATTTGTTAGCAGACACATTCACTGCTGGTTTTGGTCTTTTTGTGGGATCGGATGGATGCGAGGTGGCAGAGATCACAGCCACGGTGCTGCAGACAGGAAGGAACATCTCTTGTCTTTCTTTTCTGTTAGAAGCTCTGTGGCGTTGCTGAATGTATGCATTTTCCTTAAATGCACATTTGACCTTTCTTGACATAATAGAGATAAAAAAAACAGAACGCAGAGCCTGTTTTAAACATTTTGACGTGTTTGAAAAAAAGTCGTCATGTGAAACAAAAAAGAACAAAAGCAGCTGTGTGAAACGTCGCTAATGGAAACTATTTAACACACCCAAACAGATGGAGGCAGAGGGTGAGGCAGCACAGCAGCATCCTGCCTCTCCGGAGAGGAGTTTATAAATGTGTCTCCATTACAAATCATTATCGGACTGGAACCCAGCAGCAGCCGGTGGCCTGTTTCCACACTGGCAAAGGTTACTTTAAAAGCCTAACACGAACTCCTCTGTATTTATAGTTTTAGAAGCTGCAGGTGCTGCCGACATCACTACGCTGCTTCGGGGGAAAACAAACATATGATCAGCTGGGCGTCTCTGAAAAAGACAATAACTGACTGCAGTGAAACGACCATTTTCAGCCTTCAGTTGGCATGGTAACCAATGAGCGCTGCTTAGTCGTCTCCAGCAGTAACGTCCTGGATAAATGATTCGAATACAAAGTGAACAACTGTGTTAGAAAATATCTGGTTCTTTGATAAAAACTTCTGAGTCCGGGGGGTGTCATGGAGGAACTAACCAGTGTGTGCGATTTACTAATTCATGCTCTTGATTTAATATAATTCTTTTTCCGTACCTGGTTAATGTCCATGATTAGTCCAATATTCGCTCTCCTTTTAGCTCTAGTTTGGTCTCCACCAAAACCTGAGACAAATACCTGCTGTAAAAACCAAAACTAGGAGCTCAAAGCGGCTGAAAAGATCCGTTGAGTTGGAGATCATTTGCGTGACATCGTCATTTAAAGAAGTCTTACTTTATAGTGGGAAGAAATCCTTCCAGAACCAGCAGTTCCTCCTGCTTCTCAGCAGGTCACATTTGGTCAACTTTAGGTAGGATTTGGTGACAGGATGATGGTCTGATACGGGTTTAGTCTTGAACCACTGACTTACACTAGAAATGACATGTTCCTGTGAATTGAACGTGATTCTCACCTGAACCTCTCCTTCCATGATCCCCAGCAGGTGCAGCAGGTCTGGTTTTGACAGATCTGGCGGCGCTGCCTTCCGGCCCTCTGAGGGTTTCTGAGGTTTCTTAGCTGATCCGGACTCCGGCGTCCTGCTGTCCTTCTCCTCTCGCTGGACTTCCATCTCCCTCTTTGTGAGATCCGTCGTGTTCTCCTCTTCCTGCTTGATGAAACCTTTAGTGGGCTGGATCTGTCTGTCATCTGGACCCTCCACGGTGCAGTTCCTGGATCGCATTTTATTTCACCTGTGAGGAGGGAGAAAATGGATGGCAGTAAATAAAAGTCACGCTAGAAAACCAGAAGGGGCAGATGTCGTCCGTACTACACTGTATCCATACCCTTCCAGGCAGCCATGGACGCTGAGATTTCTCTCGTTTTTAATGCAGGAAATTCTTCATTATCCTTCCCACAACCTTTCTCTTCTTCGCTTGATTTTCTGCAACACGGCCCTTTAATTCATTGCTTTTTGGCAGCCTGGCCTCACATTTTGACTGCGATTGAATGCACGTTAGCAAGCGATGCTATAGCATGACTTTGACAAAAAATAATAAGGGCGATGAAATGTCCACCGTGATGGATTTTACCCATCAAGGCTTCAGCTTCTGCAAGATGGTTTCCATCGCATACGACCGTGCACCAAGAGCTGCCTGAAAGGTACATCTTAAAAAGATAATAGTATGATTTGTTGGCATGGGGGTCCTGACAAAGGAACAGGTTACACCCTTCTGTCTGAACGAGGCTGCAGGTCTGCAGGATGAAAGCAGGCCGTGACTCAGCCAGAGAGAATCCTGCCAGTGAAGTGGCAGCAACCACGTTACGGCTGCCTGTTATTAATAGTTGTTTCAGGGGAGATGCAAACATCCCCCACGTGTCGGAATCACAGGGCCGTCTTCTCTCTGACGGTCAGCCCGGTGAACTCGAAGAGTCACTGGTAGAGCTGGTTGGACAAAGCCAAGGCAAGCCGGACGCCTGAAGCAGCAGCTGGAGGATTGGGCTTCAGAGGGGGGTCTGGACGAGCCAATCACAAGCTCTGTCATGTGCCGTGTGCTGCCCAAGAGCCTTTATATCACCTAATTCACTGTACATACACCCAGATACACATGACAGCAAGATTTCAGATTCTTTTCTTAAATAAAAGTACTGATACTACACTGTGAAAATACTCCATTATAAGTAAAAGTCCTGCATTGATAAACTGAAATGACGTTAACATTTTGTTGATTCAAGTTTCTGAAATAATTAAGTCTGAATTGATCCTTACACTGGGGACCTTCATCCTGCAGCTGAAAACAGAGAGTATAAGGTCTGTAAGTGGAGACTGTTTGTTTACAGGCCGTGTAGAAGTCGTACTCCGGGTTGCCAAGTGGTTTCCAGGTCTCAGTAGAACCGAGTGTCCACGTGCTGGCACGGAGTCACATCGAGTCCCAGACAAGCAAACTGATCCGTGTAAACAGTTTACCTTTGAGTTACCGTGAGTCATTTCACAGAGTGACCTTATCAGCGTTACACCATGATGACGAAGAAGAGTCCAGCACTCGTGATAGATTTCACACGTAGTCCACACACTCTGAGGCCTTCATGACATCTTGGAAATATAAACCGCCAGTTCCTTATAAATAAATGACTGTTTGTCGTTTCAAACCTCTGCCTGTTGGTGCTCTCTGGACTCTCTTGTGCTGTTGGTCTGCTTAATGCTACAGCACAAATCCAGCTTCATAAAGACATGGTTTCCCAGTTTGGTGTGGAAGACCTTGCCTGTCCTGCACAGAGTCCTGACCTGAACCCCGTCCAACACCGTTGAACACCAACTGCAAGCCAGACCTGATCAACCAACATCAGTCCACATACTTTTGGCCATGTACATCAGCGGCCCATGATTATAATGTACTTTACTATCAAAGCTTTTGGTATAAGGGCTGTAAATATGCAACAGCTAACCAGAGTCTTATAAGTATTTTTAGGATTTCTTTACATTGTAATACTGGTAACCACAGCAGCGGAACACGGCTTCCACAAAGTACGTTTCCATCTACACGTCCAACTCCTATGGAACAAATGCAAACAAACCAAAAATATAACCCGCCAAATAAATTGCAGATCTTCCATCCTCCCAGGGGAAGAGATATTTATGGAGACGTGATGAGGCTAAACTGGTCTCTCTGATTTACGCTTCAGCCCGGATCAAACCCCAGACAGCTGTGGGCCGTGGTCGACACACGAGACCTACAGTGGATAAGCAGTAGAGGAGGTATGTTGGCAGCAGGGTGTCTTAGTGGTTAGAAAGCTCACCCAGTAATAAGAAGTTCACAGGTTTGACCCCAGAATCGACAAGTGGCCGTGTGTCCTGATGAAATGCTCATGAAATTCAAACGGGAGCTGAATGTGTCACAAAAATGTCTTTCTTACTGGAAACTCAGATATGATCACTAATAATCAATTTGAGTCATAATGAGCCATGTTTTTAGTTATGCTAGCAGAGTGGCTCTGGGGATGGCAAGTCTGTTGTTCAGTCCAACGCTTCAAATCAAATCAAATCAAATTTTATTTATATAGCGCTATATCATAACAAAGTTATCTCATAGCACTTGTTAATATAGAGCAAGTCCAAGCAAACTCTATATCTACAGACCCAACAA